>JASVEL010010572.1:0-65018 GCA_032618575.1 Nicotiana noctiflora
AATGATTTAGATACTCTAATATTATTTTATATGAAACAAGTTTTAACTTAAGTAATCTTTTTGTGAAAAAAATAAGATCAAGTACTTTATTATAAAAATTCAATAACCTAGTGATTATCTAAAAAATTCACTCAATCGGTTTAGTAATTTTTACATGCAATTGAATTCTCCAAAAATCATTATTAATAATTAGTTCAATCTACCGTTCGAAGGGAACTTCTGTGTCACGACCCGGATTTTATCATGCGGGTTTTGAACTTCAAGTTGGAATATCGGCTTGACGTTTGTTCGGGTTTTGAACTCCAAAGGGTCATCACTTATTTAATTAATCATTTCAAGCTTTGAGGCCTTGAAAACCTCATTCTATGTTGTCGCGATTTACGTCGATCCGAGCATACTGGAAAGATTTTGTGATATAAAACATGAATTTTATGAGAAATTTGATAAAAATGATATTATTGGATATGGTTGACTTCGGCCAATATTTTGGTAAACGGATCCGACTCTAGATTTGCGAGGTCCGTACGAAAATATGGGACTCGGACGTGCGTCCGGAGGCCTAGAGACCCAGTTATGAATTTTTATGTAAATTGTTTTTGATAATTAAAGGAAATAAATTAATCAATCATTTGATCGACTTCGATTTTGGTTCGTTACGCACCGTTACAAGTCTTAACTATTATATGTGATTGCAGTTTCAGTGACATTTGATGTCAGCTTGAGCAGGATTTTGGGACCGGAAGTCTCAGTTTGAAAGTTTTGAAAACTAAAGGTATGAAAATCATGAGTCTGAGGCTTGATTTGATGAAAATCGAGGTGATATTGGCGATGCGATCGCACGAACAAGCCCATAACGTGTTTTTGAGGTTGCGATGCGCATGGTTTGGTTTGGAGCCTCGAGTGGTCGGGTGAACTTCTGCGATAAGGCCACGATGATCAATTTTTCATAGAGTTGTCGTTCGCACTGCCGCAGGCCGCAAATGCGTGGTCATTGTTTCCGCAGCTGCGGGTTTCCATTACTTCGCAGTGCTTCCTTAAATGCGAATACAGCCTATGAAAATGAGCAGAATGCGGGCTGATGCCGTTAGTCGTGGCTTGACTTGCCGTGCTTGTGTTTCGGCAAATGCGAAGCAGGTTCAGAAATGCACCGCTATTGTTTTGTAATACAAATTCGCAAATGCAACTTCCCCCTATATTTAGCTTCGCAGTTTTCAGAATTGTAACAATAAGGCGAAATGCGAATTTAGCGGTTTTAAGCTAAATTTTTTTGAAAATAAGAAGTTGGCGAAATGCGCAACTTCCACTTAGCTATTTTTTTATACTATGTTATCAAAACATTCAATTTTAAGAAATGTGCGAAAATTAATAAATGCATGCTGCAAGAAGAAGCAATAGGATTTAAGAGACACTCAACAGGCTATATTTCAATCCATTAACATAATACACTTTTTTAATTGAGTGAGAGGGTGTTTTCTCAATTTTTCAATTCTCAAAATTAAACATGTTTTTCATAAGAAATCAAACATTTTCATGGTAAAATTCCGTTTTTGTTTCAAAATAGGTCTTCATAAACTGGGCATCGTAGACCTGAATCGGTGGGGTTCGATTTGAAACAAATTATATATATGAAATTACTAAAATTCGGAGGTAGCTCGATTTTATCGAATCTGAATTCGAAATTAATTAAGGCCCACGGCAATTATTCATGGTGTATCGTTGTGTGTCAGATTTGTGTTAAGAATTTGTTTGTCGGTCGAGATAAATTGATGATACTAAATCAATTGTGCCTAGATACGTTGGATTGGAGTCAAATTGAACGAAAAGACATTTCCACGGAGTGAATTGTTCGCAACATTCTCGGTGTGTTGTTGTTTTATCCTATTGGTGAATATATCATGTGTTATGTGTTATGTGATTGAAAGTGTATGGTGACGAAGCATCGCATCGGCGTTTAGTATGACCGTAAGTCGTTGGAAAATGATATTTTGAGATATAGTACAGATGAATGGTTATTGGTTGGACTTGCTGCGAATAAGATAATTATTGATTGCTCTCATTGACGATGAGTGAATTGCCGCTTTTTTCTTCGCTTTTAATCGGGCTGATTGTTAATTAAATTTTTAGATAAGTATCCGTGCCACGTTTTATTTATTTATGCACGTAGCACGCTGCGGCTATTTGTTTATTTACGCACGGGGGCGTTAATGCCGCGCCATGTTTATTTATTGATTATGCACCTTGTGGACATGCCGCGTTCTACATATTGATATGCACTTTAGAATATGCCGCGTTCTATTATTGATTATGCACGCAAGTATGCCGCTCAGCATCAAATTACGCATTTTAAGGGATCATGCCGCACTATGGACGAAAGGGCGGATGAGAGTGAAAGTATCTTAAAACTGCGGTGATGCCGCGTGGGCACTCAAATTCTGACTCAATATTACTGCTTTTTCCATTGGTATTTTATTTCGGCGATGTCGCAACCATTTATCATTCTTTGACTTGATTTGTTATTACTTGTTTTCCATTATTTTTTTCAGTTTTGTCCGTTCATTTATCATTTTTCATTTGAATTATTGTGTTTCCATTATATTTTGTTTTCTTGTGAATTATTTTTTTCATCATATTAATTGTTGAATTCTTCGAGATTTTTTATTGTGTTATTACTTGGTTAATTCTTGCTATTTGTGGTAATATATATATTAATGTTTTGGTACACCTAATAAGATATAATTATTGATAATGGGGAGCGGGTATGCCTACTACAAGATAATATTTATTGATATTAGAGCTGGAGCTGGCGGTACGCTTACCAATTTGGTGATGCAGGAAAACAAAGAATCTGCATCCCGCTGATGTTGATTAACTGATCCACATGGCTTCTATCATTGTTATCAGTATTTCCTTATGGGTCGTTTACGCATATATATATATATATATATATATATATATATATATATATATATATATATATATATATATATATATTAAAAACGCACGCCCGTGTTTATAAGAAACGGGGTTCTAGTTTGTCACTTCGGTCCCTCCCGCCCGTGCACTTACACGGGCCGGGCCAGGCCGGAGCACTACACTATGCGCTTTCTTTTGTTTGCATATGGTTACGGATACATGCCAACGCAAAGAAGCAAGTAGGATTGCGCATTTGAGACCGGTAGCTTGCAAGCGCTTAGTGCCCTATGCGCTAAATTTCTTTATCTATATCGATATCTGAAACTTTGTCTCCAGATGCAACAATTGCGTTATTGTATTTTTATGTGTAGTAATCTATAGAAAACAGAGTTGGTGACCCACGTCTTCGGGTGTAGGATAAGAGTGATTTTCACTAAGTGGTATTATTTCCATTCGGTGTTCCGCATTTATATTTGATTAAATTCGTGTTAAAAATCAGATAAGTATGAATATAAGGTTATTTAGCTACCACGTAGTAGCGTTTATCAATTTTATCTCGGCGTTCGGAAAACTGCCGCCAGTATCGTATTCTTAGGTTGCTATTTGCCATTTAACAAAAAGTAGTAGAATTGGTGGTTTTTAGGTGACGGAGATGCTGCATTTGTCTATCGGAGCAGTAAGAAAACTTATTTGTTCTTTATCGCGTTTTGGTTTGTTACCTCAAGTGTTAAGTTAAATTTCCACTCTTGTCTTCCCACGGTCGGCGAATACGCATCGCTTTATCTGTTCGGTCACTGGCATGGGGGCCGCATAATAACTATGTTTCAAAGGTTTTAGGTTACCGCTAAAGAATGTGTA
Organism: Nicotiana noctiflora; assembly: GCA_032618575.1. NCBI lineage: Eukaryota > Viridiplantae > Streptophyta > Magnoliopsida > Solanales > Solanaceae > Nicotiana > Nicotiana noctiflora. The sequence goes on from JASVEL010010572.1 coordinate 3,772, forward strand.
AGATAATCGATTTGGTCCTTAACGGAGCATTTAATTATCGTGAGATCAATCTTGGTCACCTGCGTTGGAGTTAGAAGGACAAATATGATGAGTTATTGAAATGTATATATGGAAAGGTTCTCCAAATAATTTATACATAGTTTGCGTCGTTCTTTTCATGTGCACGCCTAGTAGAACGACGAAGTTATACGGCAAACGTGGGTAGCTCAAATAGTTGTTAAGCCAACATAGAAAAAGAGAAAATTGGCTCGCCGATGTTTGTGATAGTTTACGAAGAGGGCAAGTTTAAACGAAATCTTTCAAAACTCTATTTTAGCAAAACGCTCCCCGGTGACTTTCAGAATATGTAGAGCATGTTGGATTCGAATTGTTGTACTAGGTCATGCATCGTCTCTGAATTTGCATTGCTATGAGCAATAAGTTAATCGAGCCTTAAAGGAATTGTTACAATGCGAAATAAAAAAATAGCAATTTTAGAAAAGACGTTTCCAATGTTTGATACTATCTTAGGCTGGCATGTCTGCATGTAGGTTATGCATGTTGCAGTGGATGTGAAATCCTGCAGGTGAGAACTGTCTATTGATATACTTTTACGAGCTGGCGGAGGTCACTAATACGCTGTCATAATGATAATCTGTATTTATAGACAAAATAATTTTCCTTAATTTTAATTAGTTTTGAAAGAAAATTTAGACGCAGTCCCAACATGCTCCATTCGATGCAGCATCGTAATCATCGTCTAATTTATGAAATATCTCGCTTGAGATGTTGGCACGAGGATAGTGACATCCCTATTATTAGGTGTTAGTCACTAAAATAACCTAAGAGTGACTTTATATTGCTTATTTGATGATTTAATTCTAATAACTAATTTTAACCGTTTGACCAAGGCGCCTCTATCAAGATGGTGGTTCATTTTATGTCTTCTAAAAGCTTAAACTATTAAAGAGGGAATCTGTTTTTCTTAGTCTTCAATACGCCCATGTTGTCTCAGCTGATACGTTTTCTTTTGCTGGACCTATAATGTGAAATATTTTGTTGATGCATAATGGTGAGACTCACCGGGCATACTATTTCCTAACCTTCTCTGAAATTTTCTTCTTTTATGAAATTAATTATTTTCGCATTGCATTTGTAGGTGTTCGCTAGACTCATTTGACAGTATAGTTTCGTTCTCATATTTAGCTATTTCTAGCTTTGAAACCATGGTACTTGAGAGCACAGTAAAAGTGATAAATATGACGCATTAACTCGGGAAAATAATACCTCATTCTGAGGAAAGTGGGATTTGTAGAATATGCATTTGATAACAGCAGTTAATTGACAATGTCAGAATTTGCTCTATGCCACTGCAGTCATGGATATGTGCATACGCATGAGTGTTCGCAGTTCTTATTGCTCATTGCTGTTCTCATTCGTTGTTACGCGCAATACTTTGCGTACTGAAGATAGCTACTATATGCAAAATTTCAAGCTATGTGAATTTCAAGGCATTCTCAGTATCCAGAGGCAGCAAAAGTATCTGTAGACCTGCTAGGACAGGCAAGTCCAGTAATAATCTTCGAATTGTCTTCAGTTGACTGGTGAATCGTATTCTCTGGGATTAGCAAATAATACGCTTGTTTTTTTTTTTTGTAATTTTCATTGTTTCGACGACCAAGTTAATCTGTAGTATGCTCAGTTTCAGCTAAGTCAGAGGAGGGAGGCTGTAGGCCCAAGATGCTCTGATTACAACACCAGCTTTGATACTACCTATGTACGTACCTATATTAAGCATACGCACATGGAGCCGACGTATTGATGCTATGACGGTAAGCGCTTATACTAAGGCAAGCAAGATACATGAAAAGAATTAATCCAGCCATGACTGAGTTAAGGTTAGTTGTTCATGCCTTAGCATCCGGAGGCATTATTATACAAGGTGGAGACATGTGTACACTGACACAAAAGTTTACAGCATTCAAACAAGGAGTTGAATTTACGATACTGAGGACGTGTTGAAGTTACAAAGACTATGATGTTACTATTACTTGTGCCATCGCGGTGGTTGATGATTGCATACAAGATTGTAGCTTCCGCATAGATTTCGGCCAATCGTAGACCATTAGCTCTGGGGATGTTCCGCCACGTAGCTTCCTGGTGACAGACATCTCTCAGCCTAGCAGAGTGTGTGTTAGTTCTACGGTCTCTCGTTCTTCCTATTAGAGCGTATCCGTGAGAGTAATAATATCTCTCATTCATAGCTGGTCATATATATAATGTGTAGGTGCTCACACAAAAACGTAGATTTTAATGACGGGCATTGAATTGCAGGTCTTGTGTGCCCAATGTCGAAGGGATTCGAGAGTTGGTATTAGCAGAGGCCCACAATTCATGGTAATTTATTCATTTCCAGCGCCGATGTACCAGTGACTTATTTGGCACACTATTAGTGGCGTTGTGAATGAAGACAAGGTATACCTCGTTGCCTAAATTGCGTACAAAAAAGTAGGGGCCATGCACCAGAGACGGGGTGGTGTATTGCAGATTGAGTTCCCCGAGTGGAAATGGGAGGGGATCACTATTTCCTTTGACTCCGAGAAAATTTGATGCTATTTGGGTCATTATGGATGGGCTCATCCAAACTCAAAGACACTTTATTCCAAGACTGTCTCCTACCGAGGCTAGCGGAGGTTGCCCCATGGGGTGCCAAGATCTACTTCACTGGGGTACGCATCTTCGCGGTCTCGCGGCGGTCCGGGGCCGGAGCCAGGCCTCGCGCATTTCATCCTCGGGACGGACGGCTGCGGGGCCCGAGAGGACTATTTTGGATTCTGAGGACATGCTGGAAGCTCGTGTTGAAGATTCTGAGGTCAGCTTGGCCATTAAAGTAGAAGTTCGCTTACAATAATGTTCTTACCAATTCCAAGACTAGAGGAAGCCAGATGCAGGGCAATGTAGTGATGTTGACATTGGCCGGAGTTGAGCGACCGAGAGGTTTGGTTGTTGGGTACAAATTTTCAGGGTGCCTTAGATAAGGTCAAGCATCAGATCTCGCCTGGGGCCTAAAGTGTACTTACGCGGGATCGCAAGTGCGAGATGTAGATTTCATGGTAGGTGAACGAGTATTGCTCGGCGTAGGTGGCGTGACGAGGTTCGGAAAGAAGTGGCAGTTTCCCTGTTCTGGGGTATATTGTCCATTTGAGGTGGCTTATGTATTAAGCTACAGATCTCAGCTTTTTCATGCATCTATGTATTTCGAGATACCAAGTGGATCCACACATGTGTTAATTATACATCAAAATTAATTGGACAATGACGACGGTGACGGGTGAGCCATTTGCATCAAGCGATACTGAGGTCGAAGAGTTAGCTGCCAGGCGCACCAACTGTAGTCACTGAAAGATGCACTCGGGAGTCCGAGTTCGATACGTGGCCGCCTACCCACACTTGTTTTCTCGACTCAAAGTAATTTTTTTGTATCCGTTCGAGGATCTAACGGCAGCGAGAGGTGGAGATTGTGATTTACTAAAATAGTCATCACTTTATTTAATTAATACAGCGTGCTTCCAAAACCCATTCTATGTTGTCTCGATGATACAGATGACCCGAGTATGTAGCCGGTGAAAGATTTTGCATAGAAAATATGACGATGAGAGTTCCGCATATTAAAATGATAGGCTATTGATATGGTTGACTTCGGTCATCATTTTTGGTAAATGCTGACCCGAGCTGGTCCCGAGACAACGTAGGAAATACGGGACCCAGTGCCTCCCGGGATGAATTCTCAGGTGTCATTTATCCTTAGTTCACCAATTGTGAACATACGTGAGGCATCCTCCCCACGACTAGGTAGCCTAACACGTTGCGGAATATACAAGTTATAAAATACTTAGATAAGGATACATCCGTCACACAAGAAATAGAACACTACCAAGATCCGACCCACGAGAACAATGTATAGAATATACAACTGTTGCTCTATGTGTAAAGAGAATTTCAACAACGAAATAAAGAAAATGTCCATCTGCAATACTGTAATAATGGAAGCCTGATTCAAGGATGTGAGTATCATACTCGAGTTCCTGCAGCCGACCACGGCAGCTCAAGCTCGAGCGTAATTGACTCAAGATAACAAAAGTGTGTGTATATAGATGAAAACTATACGGGCATTCAAGAAGCGTTGCTTGGTTCAGTAGCGACGGTGTAGTCAAAAATTCCACGTGGTGAAAACAATAATGCGAATGAAGGAAAACAAAAATAAATGTTTATATGATACAATTCTCAAATAATAATATTATGGTAATTATCATATCGTCTAATTTATTAGTTTTAACAACAAAATAATCCACCCAAATAAATTAAACTAGACGTAATTGAACCCACAAACTTCCATTTCAGCATTGGTCTCCGGGATTCTCCCACCCCGTCCCACATCTCAATTAACTCAGACTCGCACCGGTCTCCAGAGTCCCTACTAATAATCCCCAGGATCTCGAACCGAAATATATCCCTACTACGCTGCGTCTCAATTGGAATTGAATTTCAAATTTCGGAGCCGCACATTGACATCATAGTCTCAATTGAATCGGAATTCCACAAAATTGATCTCAAAAAATGAATTAACCGCAAATCTTCATTCAACATTATCAAATAGAAAACATAATGTATATAATATAATGTTAAATTTTTAACTATATTTTTCTACATTAATTTGTCAAGAATTCCAATAACTAGGTAATTGTTATTGAATTTATTAATCATGCTTTTCTAAAATTTCACGTATTTGCAATGCGCGGCGAATTATCATTAAATCGTATAATTAGTAGTGTGCGCTATGGGTTGCACGTTTTCGCCACCGTAGAGCAAGGTATTTTTCTAAATTATCATCTCATAATACGTAGTAAGCATTGCCACTTATTTTCACTCCCGAGATAAAACCGCTTAAGAAATACGTTTGGTCATTTTAATGTCGGCCTCCCACAAGGTAGAACTGACAAAATCAATAATCACATCAGAAGCATTACCCAACAATTAACGCAAAATTAGCTCAAAACCTACAAGCTGTTAAAACCTGCAGGACCATCGAAAATGCAGCCCGGCCCCTTATATTTCAATATTTAGGTCCGTGCATATAAAACTTATCGAAACGGACTCCGTTTGCTCCGTTCAAATCAAAGATTCTAACATTTAGGCCTAGGCTCAAACCCACCTTAATTTCGTTGAAGACCACGGGATTCTCACATAGTCCGCGATACCAGAAACTTACCCCCCGGACCTGTTCTCTTCCATTCCTCAGCGCGGCCGCGGCACATTTCTGCGCGGCCCGCATTGGAAGCTGCGCGGCTGCTGTGCATTTCTGCGCGGTCAGATGAGGCCCCGTTATGAGTCGCATAGAACAATTCTTTACCCTCGCGTTTACGCGGACAGATAGATTTGACGTGATCGCACTGCACACCGAAAATAACTATGCGGACGAGATGCCCCGTCTCGTATCGCATAGAACAAAGCCGGATCTGCATCTCTTCTATATACTATATGCGGACCGCATGGTGACGCACGCGGACAGATAGAACAATTTTTCTGACCCATATGATCGCATGCATACCTCCCGCGATCGCATTAGAACAAATTTCCAACTACGCGGGATCGCATATCCACCCCGCGACGCAGTTTTGGTCTTTTCTATGAGCCGCATTGCCCATCGCGATCGCATATATTCGGTTCTAGCTATAATTGCATAACAAGAGGTTTTCTAAAATGCAGAATAGTCTGATTTGATCTCGGAAGAGTCCCGAGACTCCCGGGATCCCAACGAAAATTCACACAAGTCCAAAAATATGATACGAACTTATCCCAATCATCTAATAACACCAAAATCCATAATGCACATCGAATTGGCCCAAATTCCTAAAACTCCGAATTGCATATCAAAACCCACCAAACGACGCCTGAAGGACTAAATTTGCGGACATATCCAAAATATAATCTAAGTTAGAATTGTCGGAATCCCATCTTAACTGACAAAACTTCACGAAATGAATGTATCAGCTTAAAATTCTTCTAAGATTCTAGTTTAATTGAGTTACGGACCAAAAAACACACTACTTAACCCGAAATCTAACGAACTATCGATGTGGTGATCGTTTTAACATCGCCTCCAAGCTATGGATCAGTTTCTAGTTAAAGCTCTTATTCAGGGGATTACTAAAAAATGCCTGTTTTTTTAAAAAAAGAACATTAATAGTAGTCGAACTCTAGTGGGAACAAGAATTAGGATATGGAAACGACGGGCCAAAGAAACAGAAGCATTTCCACACTTAAGATTAAGCTCGTCCTCGAACGGTGCATAGAAAACATACTGAAAGTAAATAAAAGATTTGTGGTCAGATTCTGCTGCCTTCAGTTCTCCGGCCAAGCCAAGCATCGAATTTTATCAGCTCGATGTTCTTTTGATCTTAGCTACTTGTTCAAGTCTAGAATGTATTATCGGCTCCTCAATATGGGGTAGTGATCCTTGTCTAAATAACTAACACGCGCAGGGACGGGGTCACCATGGTATCTCCGAGCATGGAGACATGAACATGAGGAACTCCTTAGGCCGGAGGTAGGCTGGGTTCATAAAGAATCTCCTTTAACACAAAAGGGCTGTTCCAGATAGCCTTCCTTTCTTCTTCCAGGCACGCTTCTTCATTGGCACTCGCCACCCACCATGTTACACCGCGAACCTTGTCCCATAACTTCGGCCTAGATCGGGCCGCATGGCTCTCCGTCCCCGACCACCTTGACCTTTTTTGTCTCATTCTCTCACCTCATAATAAGACGAAAATTTCGGCTTCACGATCCGCACAGGCTGATGCCATTCGAATATTAGATTGGTAGCCGTTGTTATAGTAATTCGCTAGCAAGAAGTGACCTCAGCCACCACGCACGCATCTGGGGTAATAGCGCGTCAGGATTTCCATCGTCCGGTGAGAAATGCCGTGCTACTTCCACCCGAGGTTTCTCTTAACTTCCCTGCCGTATACCTGCACCGTGAGTGAATGAAAAAAAATGATCAAATGATAGAAACCGGAAGATGCATCCGACACTTGATATCTCGCTAGCGTTCCGATGAATAAGAGCGCCCACCGGTATAAAATGGGCGGACTTGGTCAAGCTGATCCATAACAACCCAAATAGAATCAAACTCTCTAATAGTTGGTAATCCAGAGACAAAGTCCATGGTGATGCGCTCCATTTCCACTCGGAATTGGTCTGCCAGACACGAGCGGCGTTGATGTAGCCATATTCGCTCGGTGGCCTTAGAACATAATCATCCAGGTCCCTCTTCATTTCCGCTTCCATTGCATGCTCGTTTCCAAGTCTCGATATCTTCAAGGCACCTCGGAGTACACAAGGGACCCATTGGCTTCGTTTAGAATTCCGTCTCGAAGATCATCTATATCAGTAGAGGCTACTGTGACCTCTCATAGACCATCCCGATGGTAACATCCAACTCTATCCCCGAAGGCGGACAAAGTGAGGGTCGCCACCGCCGCTCGATGCGGCTAAATAGACCGAGAAATATTAATACGTTTAATTTTGTTGTTCGGTATTTACCAGCCGCTTCAAGTTAGCTCGGTTGACCCACGCTATAGGCCTTCTTCTCAAGCCGTAGATATACAAACTTTTCGCACGGGATGATTAGTGAAGAATTACATAGTTTCGCTGATGATGTAGAATAGTAATATCATATCCTTCAGTATTCCCATTCTTCGACGCATACTAAAATCCTCCAAAAATGCAGTTTCCGTGATTAAGCAAATCTCGTAGGAATCAAGGAAGATGCCAAGTGTAAAAAGAATACTGTGTGTTTCCAAATCATGGTCAGGTAATTTTTCTTACGCATGCTAGTAGTATCATTCTAGCCAGAACTCGTGAGGCACAATATACAAGTATAGGGACTACTGGGGAGGCTGAGCCATTGCCTAGCTAGAAAGCTGTTTACACTTCGTTTCACCCACGTAGGCACTTTTTCAGGGTCATATCATAGTAGCACCGAGAGGAACCCTCGAAGCCTACAAACTGAAATCCAAGGTATTTTCGTTTAGCGGAGTGGGTTCGTTGGCTGCATTACGGCTTCTCCCACCTTTCCTTTTCGTTGTATTACATCATTGACATTATAAGGCCTAAAATGTTATTAATTTCACCCAAAATGTGGGAAGCAAGGCTGTGATAGTTCGGGCTTGTGAAGCACTATTCATTAAAGTTGCAGCTTTTCACATAAGCCTGAATATACTAGAATATCATTAACAGAATGAAAAAACGTTCAACACTGCACAAATGCATGGTCACCCCAAAAAGCATACTACGAGGAATTATAGTGAATTATTCCCCGCGCATTGGCCTCGACCCCAAATACACCTGCATGTTGGAAATACGCGCGCTTTAATTACCGAATAAATCATTACTACGGGTAGGATAAATTTTTCATCAGAATTTTATTTCAAATTGACGAGAATAATTTAATATTTACGCATTTTAGAACCGTCTTTTTTTTCACAACAATACAAAATTTCCCAAATAAACATCGGGTCGGCAATAAACTCCAATCCCGCATCCTTCACCTTTAATTCAGAGGCTATACGCATATGGTAATGGAAGTGCCTGGCAACAAGTCAATTAAAAATAATAATCTCGTTGGATGCAGCATACTGGTGACAGCTCGAGTATCAAATGCATTCACATGAATAGACCATATCGGATGTCTCGTTTATTATTAAGGTATAGCATATTCCCCCCACCATACGCTGAAAAGAATTAACACGGCTAGGGGTGTGGATCTTAGAGTAATTTCACTCCATTTCAATAATGGAATGTTGCATAAATAAGCTACGGGCCTTGGTTGATAATCATGCATGAAGTGATGAATTACCTACGCCTGTAATAATATTGCGGGCTCAAAATAAATAGTAATCAGCATGACTGAGACAATGTTGTTCCATCATTAAAATGAATATCTCCACCGGAGTGGAAACATAATGCCGGCACTCAAAGAATCCCGAAACATTCTTTACATATCCTCATCTAGCAAGAATAATATATTAAAACGTTGGAATAATAGAACCGGTTTCCCCGTGACTAACTGTATTAATACTGTTGATATCAGAATGCATGTAACAGTTACTGCAATGAGTCAGAATAGTGATTGCCCTCTTCCGAGTGCTTGGTTCGGGACGGCCGTCAATGTGAATATAGCCGCATGATAGTCACTGACTCGGCAGGCCACGCTGATGTCGGGCATATCAGCAGGTTCTTCCCACCGGGGCACTTCCCCTTCGCTGGCGTGCACACTCAGTCAGTCACGCGCAGAGGTGACCGGAAATCGGGGAGCATTCTCGCCGGAAGACTGAAGGCTGGTCGGGCCGCGGCAAGGCCGAGTGAGTCTGACGACTTCGCCAGGTCGATCGCCCGTCAGCACCGTTTGGCACTTCTCGTCTCCCATCCACGTTTCTCTCTAGGGAGAAGCACCCGAGTCTTCCCGCACCGCCCGCCGACAAGATGACCAAAGTTCCCCCAACTCCTCAAAATATCGACTGATGTGAATGTGCTCACCTTCTCGCACTAAATCAAGGGGAAGAACCAAAGGCTGGTGTATGTCTACAGATTTGGTGAAACTGATATTACCTGATGATTGCTGGAGTTTCTGTACTGCAATGTTTCAAATCTGAGCGCCAATCTTCAGGTTTCTGTGGAACAACTCCTCCAAAATAGGGATCTGAAAACCCATTTTACCGACTTGGACGCAAGTCGCATCTATTTTTGAGGGGAGTTTGTTCCCCCGCAGCCTTAGGGATTCTTGGCGCCCGGAGTTTGAGCGGCTGCGATGGGCTCCACGTCGCATCGTGAGTATGCCATCGCCCACCCGTCCGGCTGAGCACGCACCCGCCTCGGTAGCCACGGTTCGGGAGAGAGTGCGGAGATTTATCGAGGGCCCGATTCCGCCCATCCGATCCGAGCATGGCCGCAGAGTCGGAGACAGACATATCTTATCGCCAGGCGGCTAGCATTGCCGCGAGGATCGAGAGTATGCTCCCTAGTGAGCGGGGAGACAGAGAGGCCAAGAGGTCTCGCGAGTCCGGCCATTTCTCCGGTGCCCGCACTCGCCAGCCCCGGTCGTTTTGGCGGTGGATATTCCGGCCGTCCGCTCACCCGCACGTTGCCGCAGCTCGGTAGCACTCCGTGTCTTCCAAGACCACGAGAGCCTTATTATGCTCCCCGCTTCCGCTGCACCTCCCGCGCGGGTCCTTCCGCGGGTCGACTAGCGGGGCTGAGGCCGGTCAGTCACAGCCAACCGCGTCCTCTCACAGCTTGTTTTGAGTGCGGGGATACTCGCCACCCGGTTAGGGAGTGCCCCAAGCGTAGGAGGGAGCACCTCACCGCCTTCGCAGAGCATCGGCCGTGGCTCTCGTGGTCGCCAGGCTATCATTCCGGCCTCCACCGCTATTCCACTCGCCCGCGCGGCCGTGCGGCGGGGTCGTGGTTCTAGAGGCCGCCCTCGAGAGGGGGACAGCCGGGTTCTATGCTATTCCCCGATCGCGCGCGCGGCCGTCGCATCCGACTCGTTATCACGGTATTATTCTCGGTTAGTCACAGGGAGGCATCGGCTCTATTCGACCCCGGTTCCACATTTTCATATGTGTCTTCTTACTTTGCTTCTCATCCGGGTGTGCCTCGGGATTCTTTGAGTGCCCCCATTTATGTTTCCACTCCGGTGGGTGATTCTTTGGCGAGTGGACCGCGTATATCGGTCGTGTTTGATTACTATTTGTGATTTTGAGACCAGAGCGGATTTATTGCTGCTTGGGATGGTCGATTTTGATATTATTCTGGGCATGGACCGGTTGTCGCCCCATTATGCTATTCTTGATTGTCACGCCAAGACCGTGACGCTGGCTATGCCAGGCATTCCACGTATTGAGTGGAGTGGTACTCTAGATCACACCCTCAGCCGTGTTATTTCCTTTCTCAAAGCTCAGCGTATGGTTGAGAAGGGGTGTGCTGCTTATCTAGCCTATGTGCGGGACGTCAGTGTTGACACTCCCTCTATTGATTCTGTTCATGTGGTACGTGACTTTGTTGATGTATTTCCAGCTGATCTTCCGGGCATGCCGCCTGACAGAGACATTGACTTTGCTATTGACTTGTTGCCGGGCACTCAGCCCATTTCTATTCCACCGTACCGTATGGCTCCTCCTGAATTAAAGGAGTTGAAGGATCAGTTACAGGAGTTATTGGGCAAGGGTTTTATTCGACCCAGTGTTTCGCCTTGGGGTGCTCCTGTATTGTTTGTGAAGAAAAAGGACGGTTCTATGCGTATGTGTATTGACTATCGTCAGCTCAACAAGGTTACAGTGAAGAACCCGGTATCCTTTGCCCCGTATTGATGATTTATTTGACCAGCTACAGGGCGCACATGTGTTTTCTAAGATTGATTTGCGCTCTAGGTATCACCAGCTGAAGATTCGGGAGCCAGATATCCCGAAGACTGCCTTCAGGACCCGGTATGGTCACTATGAGTTCCTCGTGATGTCTTTTGGGTTGACTAATGCCCCGGCAGCATTTATGCATTTGATGCACAGTGTGTTCAGGCCTTATCTGGACTCGTTCGTGATTGTCTTCATCGATGATATTCTAGTATATTCTCGGAGCCGGGAAGAGCACGAGCAGCATTTGAGGATAGTGCTTCAGATCCTGAGGGAGAAGCAGCTTTATGCCAAGTTCTCTAAATGTGAATTTTGGTTGAGTTCTGTGGCATTTTTGGGCCACGTGGTGTCGAGTGATGGTATTCGAGTAGATCCGAGGAAGGTGGAGGCCGTGCAGAGTTGGCCCAGACCCTCCTCCGCTACTGAGATTCGCAGTTTCCTCGGTTTGGCGGGCTACTACCGTCGTTTCGTAGAGGGGTTCTCTTCGATTGCAGCACCTATGACTAGATTGACCCAAAAGGGTGCCCCTTTTCAGTGGACAGACGAGTGTGAGGCGAGCTTTCAGAAGCTCAAGACAGCATTGACTTCGGCCCCTATATTGATGTTGCCTACAGGTTCGGGGTCCTATACTGTATATTGTGATGCCTCACGAGTTGGACTCGTGCGGTATTGATGCAGGACGGTAGGGTGATTGCCTACGCGTCGAGACAGCTGAAGGTGCATGAGAAGAATTACCTTGTTCATGATTTGGAGCTAGCTGCCATTGTTCACGCCTTGAAAATTTGGCGTCATTATTTATATGGGGTTCCTTGTGAAATCTACACTGATCACCGGAGCTTGCAGCATTTGCTTAAGCAGAAGGACCTGAATATGCATTAGAGGAGATGGTTGGAGCTATCGAAGGACTATGATATTACTATTCTCTATCATCCGGGCAAGGCTAATGTAGTTGCCGATACCTTGAGTCATCGGGCAGAGAGTTTGGGGAGTTTGGCATATCTACCAGCTTCGGAGAGGCCTATGGCGATGGATGTTCAGGCTTTGGCCAGGCAGTTGGTTAGACTGGATCTTTCGGAGCCCAACCGGGTTCTAGCTTGTGTGGTTTCTCGGTCTTCTCTATTTGACCGCATCAGGGAGCGTCAGTTCGACGACCCTCATTTGCTTGTCCTTCAGGATAGAGTTCGGCGTGGTGATGCTCGAGATGTTACCATCGGGGATGATGGAGTTATGAGGATGCAGGGGCGTATCTGTGTGCCCAATGTAGATGATCTTCGAGAGCCGATTCTAGCAGAGGCCCATAGTTCGCGGTATTCCATCCATCCGGGTGCCGCGAAGATGTATCAGGACTTGAAACAACATTACTGGTGGAGGCGGATGAAGAGGGATATAGTTGATTATGTTTCTAGATGCCTCAACCGCCAGCAGGTGAAGTATGAGCATCAGCGCCCGGGTGGATTGATGCAGCGGATTGAGATTCCAGAGTGGAAATGGGAGCGCATCACCATGGACTTTGTATCTGGGCTTCCACGGACTATTAGGAAGTTTGATTCTATTTGGGTTATTGTGGATCGGCTGACCAAGTCCGCCCATTTTATACCGGTGAGCACTACTTATTCATCGGAGCGACCGGCGGAGATCTATATCAAGGAGATAGTTCGGCTGCATGGTATTCCAGTTTCCATCATTTCAGATAGAGGCACTCAGTTCACTTCGCGGTTCTGGAGAGCTGTACAGCAGGAGTTAGGTACTCGGGTGGAGCCGAGCACAGCATTTCACCCCCAGACTGATGGGCAGTCCGAGCGCACTATTCAGATTTTGGAGGATATGCTCCGTGCGTGCGTGATTGAGTTTGGAGGTTCATGGGATCACTTCTCGCCACTGGCGGAGTTTGCTTATAACAACAGCTACCAGTCTAGTATTCAGATGGCACCGTACGAGGCCCTATATGGTAGGAGGTGCAGGTCTCCCGTGGGTTGGTTTGAGCCGGGCGAGGCCAGGTTACTAGGTACTGATATGGTTCAGGAGGCTATGGACAAGGTCAAGGTGATTCAGGACAGACTTCGTGCGGCCCAGTCTAGACAGAAGAGTTATGCGGACAAGAAGGTTCGCGATGTGGCTTTTATGGTGGGTGAGCGGGTTCTGCTTCGAGTCTCGCCCATGAAGGGCGTTATGAGGTTTGGGAAGAAAGGGAAGCTGAGTCCTAGATTTATTGGCCCTTTTGAGATTTTGAGGCGTGTTGGGGAGGTTGCTTATGAGTTGGCCTTACCTCCCAGCCTAGCCGGAGTTCACTCCGTATTTCATGTCTCCATGCTCCGAAGATACCATGGTGACCCGTCGCACGTGTTGGATTTCACATCTGTTCAGCTAGACAAGGATCTTTCTTATGTTGAGGAGCCAGTAGCCATTCTAGACAGGCAAGTCAAGAAACTAAGGTCAAAGAACATCGCTTCAGTAAAGGTTCAGTGGCGGGGTCAGCCGGTCGAGGAGGCGACTTGGGAGACCGAGCGAGATATGCGCAGCTAGTACCCTCATCTCTTCACCACTCCAAGTATGTTTTCTATGCTCGTTCGAGGACGAACAAATCTTTTAAGTGTGGGAAGATGTAACGACCCGACCGGTCGTTTTAGAAAATTACGCCCCTATCCCTAATTTAACTGTTCCCCCAAGTTCATTTCTGCTATTGTGGGTTGCCGGGAGAGTCGGTTCCGAAAATTTGAGCATTTTGGGACACTTAGTCCCCAAATAAGAGCTTTGAAACTAGAAAACGGTCCATAGCCGGAACAGTGTTAAGACGATCTCGGAACGGAAATCCGATGGTTCCATTAGCTCCGTTAGGTGATTTCGGGGTTAGGAGCGCGTTCGGAATGTATTTTGGAGGTCCGTAGCTCAATTAGGCTTGAAATGCCGAAGGTTGAAATTTTGGCGAATCCGATCGATAGGTGAGATTTTGATCCGGGGTCGGAATGGAATTCCGACAATTTCTGTAGCTTCGTTATGTGATTTTGGATATGTCCGCAAATTTTCAGGTCATTCGGACGTCGTTTGGTCGGGTTTTTGATCGAATATGCAATTCGGAAAGTTTTAAGAAATTTAGGCTTGAATTCGATGTGAATTATGGGTTTTGATGTTGTTAGACGTGTTTTGATGATTAGAATAAGTTCGTATCATGTTTTGGAATAGGTTGGTGGTTTTCGTTGGGATCCCGGGGTCTCGGGATGAATCCGGGGGTCCAATCGGGCTATTTCATGCATTTTGGAAATGCTGTTAACTGCTGGTGTGTGCTGCAGACGAATGCTCTATGCGATCGCAATGGGCTAATGCGATCGCATAGAAGGTTTTGGAGAGGCCAAGAATTTGTTCTATGCGATCGCGGGAATGGATATGCGATCGCATAGTTCTGGAAATTTGTTCTATGCGATCGCGGGAGGTATCATGCGATCGCATAGTTCTGGAAAAATTGTTCTATGCGATCGCGTACTGTCCTATGCGATCGCATAGTGTATAGAGAAGAGGGGTCCCAGGTCCAGCTTTTGTTCTATGCGATCGCGGAGCAGGGCATGCGATCGCATAGTTATTTTTCGGTATGCATTGCGATCGCATTGAGGTCTATGCGATCGCATAGAGTAGTTTGGCGAGGGTCAAAATTTGTTCTATGCGATCGCAACAGGGGTCATGCGATCGCATAGAGTAAAAATGTCTGGCAGTGACTTAAGTCCAGAAACATTTCAGCCGCGAACCATAAACCAAAAAACGCCATTTTTGAGCTCCAAGAGAGGGAATTGAAGGGGAAACGCCGGGATATCACCGGGAAATCATCGGGGGTAAGTTTCCTAACCTTAATTCGTTGGTTTATCATGAAATCCATGATTATTTCACTGAAATTGGAAGATTAAAGGTGGGTTTGAGCCCTAGGCCTAAATGTTAGAAAATCTTTGATTTGAACGGGCAAACGGAGTCCGATTTCGATAAATTTTATATGCACGGACTCGTATTGAGATAAGGAACCCGAATATATAATTTTCGTGATTTTTCGATAATCGTACCGAAAGTCGGGTTTTGGCAACTTGTGGGTTTTGGTGAATTTTGCGTTAATTGATTGGGTAATGCCCAATTGGCCTATTTTGATGTGATTCTATTGATTTTTATCAGATTCTACACTTGTGGAGGCCGACATTCGTGGCAAGAGAGTTGTTTCTTAGCGGTTTTGTACCGGAATTGAGGTAAGTGGCTTGTCTAACCTCGTGTGGGGGAACTTTCACCCCTAGGATATTATGTGATAGTTTAAATGCCTTGTACGCGAGGTGACGGGCGTGTACATGCGCTGGTTGTTGTAACACACACTTTACTTGAATTGTCTGATTTGTGATATTCCTGCTCTTAGCTGATAAAAGCGTTACCATTACCCGGTAGTACTTAGAAAAGCATGATTAACTAGGATTCAACATGTTTAATTGCCTAGTTGATTTACTTGAATTCTTGACAAATTGTTGGCACTAATTTCGGTGAAGTTGAAATTTAACATTATATTCTCTCTGTGTGTTTTCTTATTTGATGTGTTGGTGGACTGCGGGTTCAATTCCCGGAGATCCCAGGGCTGTGGGTTCGATTCCCAGAGACCCGGAGTGATATTGTTTGTGGACTGCGGGTTCGATTCCCGGAGACCTAGGGCTGTGGGTTCGATTCCCGAGATCCTGAGATTATTGAAATGTGGACTACGGGTTCGATTCCCGAGATCCTGAGTTATTGGTAGGGACTGCGGGTTCGATTCCCGGAGATCCCGAGTTATTGAGATATTATTGAGACATGGGCTGCGGGTTCGATTCCCGGAGACCCAGAGGTACTGAGAATGGGACTGTGGGTTCAATTCCCACAGATCCTGGATTTGTTTATTCGAGTTGGTTATTTGTTGTTAGCTTAATCGTAGACAGTTGCAGTAATTATCATAATGTTGTTATTTCGGAAATTATTATCATATAAACTGTTTATTTTGTTTTCATCATTATATTATTGTTTCTCAGTAGGGTCCTGACCTACCTCGTCACTACTCCATCGAGGTTAGGCTTGGCACTTACTGAGTACCGCCGTGGTGTACTCATGCTACTCTTCTGCACACTTTTGTTGTGCGGATCCAGGTACATCAGAGCAGGCTCGTACTAGGTGATTCTGCAGCTTTCTGGGAGACTTCGAGGTATGATCCTGCTACGTCCGCGGATCCGGAGGCTTCCCTTCTATTCTAGTATTACTAGTGGACATTTTCTTTATTTCGTTGTTAGATACTCTTTACACATAGAGCCACAGTTGTATTTCTCTTTTAGTCTGTGTTACCGTGGGGTTCCGGATCTTGGTAGTGTTCTATTTACTGTGTGACGGATGTATATGCCAAGCGGCATGGATTACATACCTTTTTGTGTTATTTTCCGCTGTTCCTTATTTAAGTATTTTATAACTTGTATATTCCGCAACGTGTTAGGCTTACCTATTCGTGGGGACTGGGTGCAATTTCACATAAAAATTCATAACTTGGGCTCTAGGCCTCAGAATTCGACTCCGGACGCATATCCAAGTCCCATATTTTCCTACGGACCTCTCGGGACCATCAAATCTCGGGTCCGGATCCGTTTACCAAAAATGTTGACCGAAGTCAACCATATCAATATTAATATCATTTTTATCCAAATTTCTCATAGAATTCATATTTTCTATCACAAAATCTTTCCGGCTACATGCTCGGATCGTGCACGTAAATCGAGACAACATAGAATGAGGTTTTCAAGGCCTCCGAAGCTCGAAATGATTAATTAAATAAGTGATGACCCTTTGGGTCGTCACAATCTCCACCTCTAAAACAACCGTTCGTCCTCGAACGGACAAAAGAAAGAAGTACTTGAGTCAGGAAACAAGTGTGGGTAGCGGCTCCGCATATCAGACTCGGACTCCCAGGTCGATGCCTCAGGAGGCTGACCTCTCCACTGAACACGCACAGAAGGATAACTCTTCGACCTCAACTGTCGAACCTGCCGGTCTAGAATGGCTACCGGCTCCTCCTCGTAAGATAGATCATTGTCCAATTGGACAGTACTGTAGTCTAACACATGTGTGGGATCACCGTGGTATCTCCGAAGCATAGATACATGAAAAACCGGATGCATGGCTGATAAGCTAGGCGGCAAAGCTAATCTGTAAGCCACCCCTCCCACTCTGTCTAGAATCTCAAATGGACCAATATACCTAGGGCTGAGCTTGCCCTTCTTTCCGAACCTCATCACGCCCTTCATAGGCGACACCCGAAGCAATACTCGTTCACCAACCATGAAATCTACATCTCGCACCTTGCGATCCGCATAAGTCTTTTGCCTAGACTGAGAGCTGAACGCAATCTCTCCTGAATAGTCTTGACCTTATCTAAGGCCTCCTGAACTAAGTCTGTACCCAACAACCGAGCCTCTCCCGGTTCAAACCATCCGACCGGTGATCGACATCGCCTACCATACAATGCCTCATACGGAGCCATCTGGATGCTAGATTGGTAACTGTTATTGTAGGCGAACTCTGCTAATGGTAGAAACTGATCCCACGAGCCTCCGAAATCAATAACACAGGCTCGAAGCATGTCCTCAAGAATCTAAATAGTCCTCTCGGACTGGCCATCCGTCTGAGGATGAAATGCTGTACTCAACTGAACCTGAGTGCCTAACTCCCGCTGGACCGCTCTCCAGAACCGCGAGGTAAACTGCGTACCCCGATCAGAGATAATAGATACCGGCACCCCATGGAGACGAACAATCTCCCGAATGTAAACCTCCGCTAACCTCTCCGACGAGTAGGAGACGGACACTGGAATAAAGTGTGCTGATTTGGTCAGTCTATCAACAATGACCCAAATAGCATCAAATTTCCTCCGAGTCAAAGGAAGTCCAGGAACGAAGTCCATAGTGATCCGCTCCCATTTCCACTCGGGAATTTCAATCCTCTGGAATACACCACCAGGTCTCCGGTGCTCATATTTCACCTGCTGACAATTTAGACACCGAGCGACATACGCAACGATATCTTTCTTCATTCTGCGCCACCAATAGTGCTGTCGTAAGTCCTGGTACATCTTCGCGGTGCCCGGGTGAATAGAATACCATGAACTGTGGGCCCTCGCTAAGATCAACTCTCGAATCCCTTCGACATTGGGCACACAAACTCGACCCTGCAATCTCAATACCCCATCATCATCTAGATTTACCTTTGTGGCACCTCCCCGCTATACTGTATCTCTCAAATCACGCAAATGAGGATCATCAAATTGCCTCTCACGGATACGCTCTAATAAAGAAGAACGAGCGACCGTGCAGGCTAACACTCTGCTAGGCTCAGAAATGTCTAATCTCACGAACCGGTTGGCTAAGGCCTGGACATCTAGAGCTAATGGTCTCTGATTGACCGGAATATATGCAAGACTACCCATGCCGGCATACTTTCTACTCAATGCATCGGCCACCACATTGGCCTTACCTGGGTGATATAATATAGTAACATCATAGTCTTTTAGCAACTCTAACCATCTCCGCCGTCGTAGATTCAACTCCTTCTGTTTGAACAAGTACTGTAGGCTTTTGTGATCAATGTACACCTCACATGTCACACCATATAGATAATGCCTCCGGATCTTTAAGGCATGAACCATTGCTGCCAACTGAAGATCATGAACTGGATAATTATTCTCATGTATTTTTAGCTGTCTCGAAGCATAAGAAATAACATTACCATGCTGCATCAATACCTCTCCAAGTCCTGTACGGGACGCATCACAGTAAACTGTATAAGGCCCTGCACCCGTCGGTAGTATCAGCACTGGTGCTGTAGTCAAGGCTGTCTTGAGCTTCTGAAAGCTCGCCTCACACTCATCTGACCACTGGAACTGGGCACCCTTCTGGGTCAACCTGGTCATCGGGGCTGCAATAGAAGAAAACCCCTCTACAAATCGACGGTAGTAACCTGCTAATCCCAAGAAACTCCGAATCTCAGTCACTAAAGCTCGTCGAGGCCAATTCTGGACTGCCTCAATCTTCTTTGGGTCCACCTGAATACCTTCCACTGATACGATGTGGCCCAGAAATGCTACCAAACTCAACCAGAACTCACATTTCGGAAATTTGGCATATAGCTGATTATCCTTCAGAGTCTGCAAAGTCACTCTGAGATGTTGTGCATGCTCCTCATGACTGCAGGAGTATGTCAATATGGAAACAATGAAGACTACAACGAACAAGTCTAAATAAGGCACGAACACACTCATGCGTATGCACATATCCATGACTCTGAAGTCTGGCCATAAGAGTTATTCTTAAATTACAACATTGTCAATTAACCTTGTTATCAAATACCTTATTCTACAAATCCCACTTTACTCAGAATGAGGTATCGTGACCTCGTGATTATTTTCCCGAATTAATGCGTCATATTTATCCTTACCCGGTGCTCGTCTCAAGGGCTAAGCTCAACGGTTTCAAAATAGAAATGGCTAAATATGAACAGAAACTATACAAGAATTGTCAAATAGTCCTAACGGGCATGACTCTTATTTACAAATGCAATACGAAAATATTAATTTCATAAAAGAAGAATTTTAAACACATAAACTCTTACTACCAGGACCCGGTCCTCATATGATATCCACCGCAGCTTGAAGCTCGGCTTAGAAATATTTCACATTATGCCAAAAATTGGAGGATCTCATCCTCAACTCTGAATCACAGTGCTTGCACATCATATCATCCGAAATTTTTCATTTCCTTTCTTTCTTCCTTTCAATAATTGTCCGTCAAAGATAATCATGACATAAAATGAACCCTCATACTGATAGGGCGCACAATTAACGGTTAAAATTAGTTATTCCGAGAATTATATCAAAACCCACTGTAATAAGTAATATAAAGTCACTCTTAGCCTCATGGATATTTTAGTGACTAACACCTAATAATAGGGATGTCTATCCTCATGTAATATCCCAACGTGAGTATTTCCCTAAGTAGATTTGATGATTACGATGCTCGCTCATGAATGGAGCATGTTAAAAGGACTCGTCTAAATTTTCTTTCAAAAACCAAATTAAATTAAGGGAAAATTATTCTGTCTATAACAATCTGAATTATACGTATGATGACCACATCTGGTGTAGTGACCTCCCTCATATCATAAAAATTATATCAATGGCTGGGTCTCCACCTCTAGGATTTTCACCTCCACCTCTAACATCATAACCTCTACATCTGGCTGGCCATGTAGGATAATTATTAACTGCAATGGAGCGTGTAGCCCGAGTGCTTTCCTAAAATTGTATTTCTCCAATATTCCACATTCACAGCAATTCCTTGAAGGATCAGTTAACTTATTGCTCATGGCAATATATATTCGGACACAGTCATTGTGACTTGGTACAACCGTTCAGATCGCATATACTACATATTGCAGAGAATCTCGGGGGTGACGTCTTCAGAACATTTTCTTAAAATAGAGTTTTAGTAGATAGCGTTGCGTTGGCCGGCTTGCCCTCTTCGTAGGCTTGTCACAAACATCGACGGCCAATTTTCTCTTTTTCTATGTTGGCTTAACACTGCTGAGCTACCCCATTTACTCATATACTCTTCGTCATTCTCTGGGGGCGATTCTTACCCCATGAAAAGAACCAACCTTAAATATGTATAAATTATTTGGAGGACCTTTCCATACCATATATATACATTCCAATAACTCATCATATTTGTCCTTCACAACTCCAACACATCGACCGGACGTCAAGGTCCGTTGAAACCCAACACGATTTATTAGGTGATCTCCTGATATAATTGCATCTTCCGTTGGGACCATAACTGGTGTGGTAAATACATTATCTTCCCACTACTTCTGTGTGCCTTCCGTAGCATAGTAAAATGAACCCCTCGCATTCGACTATTCCCACGTTCTGTAATTCCTCATAAGAACTGTCAAGCACAATCTCGTGGGTTCTCAAAAGATGCACCGCTGAAGGTGGTAGCGAAGACTTTGGTGAAACCTATCCGTCCTCCGTAAAACTTTTGAAGGCATAGTTGATCTATCACCAGCCTGTGCCATTGTTCGGCTGGATAAGCGGTACGTGACTACGCCATTCGTGGGAAGACAGAGTAGAAGTTCAATCAGTATTTCAGGAACAAATCGCACGACAAGAAGGAACAAATGAGACTCTTTCCTAACTCAATAGACTCTGGAGGACAAGTACAGACGTCTCCATACCTACCTCTCAAACTCTACTAAGCTTGTTCGTGAGTGGTGAGACCTATGTAACCTAGGGCTCTGATACCAACTTGTCACGACCCGGATTTTTCCCCAACATCGGGATCGTGATGGCGCCTACTCGTGGTAGCTAGGCAAGCCACTGTATTCATACTATCCTGTTTTTAACACAATTTTAATCAAATAAATGCGGAATACTTTATCGAAATGGAAATAACAAATCACAAGGTGAAAATCATACCGAAATCCTCTACCCAAGACGTGGAGTCACCAACTCACAAACTACTATGGATTACTACACATAAAAGTCCGAAGAAATATAACACAATTCCGTTTGTCTCGGAACAAAGAGACTCCAGCTAATAATATAGATAAAGAAAGAGACGCCGGACCGCGGACGCCCGCAAGCTACCTCGGTCTCAAATATGATCAACTCCCACGCAATCTACTTACTGCTGCCGCCGCTGCTGTCCGTAACCTTTATCCGCGCAAAAAGAGCGCATAGTGTAGTATCAGCACAACCGACCCCATGTGTTGGTAAGTGCCCGGCCTATCCCGGCGAAGTAGTGACAAGCCTAGGACCGAGCCATCGAACCTCCTTCTCGGATGGTTGCATATATATATATATATATATATATATATATATATATATATATATATATATATATATATATATATATATATGTACATAAACATTTATAAGGAAATACTCTACTCGGCAATAACAATCAATAAACTCATAATGTCCAGATTAATCTAATCCACAGAATTAAATCTTACTTTCGTGTATCAATTCTTTATTTTCCTTTTCATATCTCGTGGTAGGCGTACCACCCGCTCCCATCCGTATCAATAAATATTATCTTGTGGTAGGCATACCACCCGATCTCATTGTATTAATAATTATATCTTATGGTAGGCGTACCACCCGATCCCAATTCTTTAATATATATATTACCACAAATAACAAGAATTAACCAAGTAATAACACAATAAGGAATATTTCAAAGAATTCAACAATTAACAACCGTTAATAAGTTCACAAGGAAAACAAGGTATAATGGAAACACAAGTAGTATCAAGTCAAGAAATGATAAATGGTTGCACGACATCACTCAAATAAAATATAATGGAAAAACAAGTAATATCAAGTCAAGGAATGATAAATGGTTGCACGACATCACTCAAAATAAAATATAATGGAAAAACAAGTAATATCAAGTCAAGGAACGGCAATTAGTTGCACGGCATCACCCTTCGTGCTTTTACTCTCATCCTCACATCCATAGTACGGCATGATCCTTCGTACATGGTTCAATAACAGGGCACGGCATGATCCTTCGTGCATAATCAATAATAGGGCACGGCATGATCCTTCGTGCATAATCAATAATAGGGCACGGCATGATCCTTCGTGCATAATCAATAAATAAACATGGCACGGCATTAACCTTCGTGCATAAATAAATAAACATGGCACGGCATTAACCTTCGTGCATAAATAAATAAACATGGCACGGCATCACCCTTCGTGCATTATCACTCTTCCTCACCCAAATAACAATCACAGTTAAGGGCAGAGAAAGAAACAGCAATTCATAAATCGTCCCATCAAGGGCAATCAATAATTATCTTCACAACAAGTCCCAACAAGGGAGAACAATAACAATTCACCCGTAATATATCTCAAAATATCATTTTCCAACGACTCACGGTCATACTAGACGCCGGTGTATGGATGCTCGTCACCACAGCCCATACACCGCACTCGATCACATAACACATAACACATAATCCTATTCCCTCAAGCTAGGATAGAACAAACACTTACCTCGAATGTTTATGAACAATTCACTCCGTGGAAATGTCTTTTCTTTCAATTTGGCTCCAATCCAACCGTATCTAGACACAATTGATTTAGTATCATCAATTCTACTCAACAAACAAATTCTTAATACCAAATACAACTTTTACAATATTCTGCCATGAATAGTGAATTTCAACCCCGGGCCCACATGGTCGGAATTCGGGGTTAGAACTAAAATCCGGTTACCCATTCCCCCACGAGTTCATATATATAATTTTTTTCAAAATCGGACCTCAATTCGAGGTCCAATTCCCCAATTTATGAAAAACCCTATTTTCTAACAAAAACAAGAATTTTACCATGAAAATGTTTGATTTCTTATGAAAAACATGTTTAATGATGTTAGGAATTGAAAGAATTAAGTAAAAAGTGACTTACAATCGTTTTGATGAAGAAGAAATCCTTGAAGAATCGCAAATGGGTGTTTTGGTTTTGTAAAATATGAAGAAATGACTGAAATTCGTGTTTTTCAGGTCTCTGTGTTCGCATTTGCGAACATGGGTTCGCAATTGCGAACCCCGACCAATTTCCTGGAGTTTGAAAAATAAGCTAAGGGTGGGAAGTTCGCATTTGCGAACTTTTCTTCGCATTTGCGAAGCCAAGGCAAAATTGGGAAGTTCGCATTTGCGAACTATTGTTCGCAATTGCGAACACAGGCTAAATATGGGGAGGTTCGCATTTGCGAACTATTGTTCGCATTTGCGAACCCAGGCAGAATAGTGGCCAGTTCGCATTTGCGAACTATAGCTCGCATTTGCGAACACAAGCACAGTAGGGTCAAGTTCGCATTTGCGAACTATTGTTCGCATTTGCGAACTCAGGCACAATAGGGGGAGTTCGCATTTGCGAACTATTGTTCGCATTTGCGAACTCTGCAGAATAGTGGGGAGTTCGCATTTGCGAACTATTGTTCGCATTTGCGAACTCTGCAGACCAGTTGCAGACAGCAACTTCTAACATGAAAAATTGATCTCGTGGCCTATCCAAAGTTCACCCGAGCCCTCGGGGCTCCAAACCAAATATGCACATAACCTCAAAAACACATTATGAACTTGTTCGTGCGATCACATCGCCAATATCACCTCGTTTTCATCAAATCAAGCCTCAAATGCATGATTTTCATACCTTTAGTTTTCAAAACTTTCAAACTTGGGACTCAAGGTCCAAAACCTCTCAAACGACATCCAAATGTCACCAAACTTTACAGAAATCACATATATAATATTTAAGACTTGTACCGGGCGTCGGAACCAAAATACGAGCCCGATACCAAGGTCAATCAATTTATTTCCTTTAATAATTGCATCAAAAACAATTTCACATAAAAATTCATAACTTGGGCTCTAGGCCTCAGAATTCGACTCCGGACGCATGTCCAAGTCCCATATTTTTCTACGGACCTCTCGGGACCATCCAATCTCGGTCCGGATCCGTTTACCAAAAATGTTGACCGAAGTCAACCATATCAATATTAATATCATTTTTATCCAAATTTCTCATAGAATTCATATTTTCTATCACAAAATCTTTCCGGCTACATGCTCGGATCGTGCACGTAAATCGAGGCAACATAGAATGAGGTTTTCAAGGCCTCCGAAGCTCGAAATGATTAATTAAATAAGTGATGACCCTTTGGGTCGTCACGCCTTTTGAGAATAATTACCCCCCTAAATGCTTATGTGGCAAAAAGTGTGGGTACGCCATCATGATCCCGATGTTGGGGAAAAATCCGGGTCGTGACACAGAAGTTCCCTTCGAACGGTAGATTGAACTAATTATTAATAATGATTTTTGGAGAATTCAATTGCATGTAAAAATTACTAAACCGATTGAGTGAATTTTTTAGATAATCACTAGGTTATTGAATTTTTATAATAAAGTACTTGATCTTATTTTTTTCACAAAAAGATTACTTAAGTTAAAACTTGTTTCATATAAAATAATATTAGAGTATCTAAATCATTTTAACAGAAGAAGTATTTATCAGTAGATTTTTAACCAATAAATTAGATATTTATTATCAATTTCAACAGATATAGTCAAATATTTAATTATTTATTATTTATTGGTTACTTTAATCAACTAAGTCGGCTCTAAATCTTTACGCATCTTTACACAAATAATCGATTGAATTTACAGTTTACTTTTTCTACACAGTATACATAAATTATACATGATTATACATCATTTATTGACTATTTTTTATTTAAGAAGTTAGGTGAACCACTATTTAGGTTAATTATTTAAGAGGGTGTTTGGCTAAGCTTATATGCTAGTCAAAGTAGCTTATAAGCACGTTTTGGCTTATCTACGTGTTTGGTAAAGTTAAAACTTAAAAGTACTTATAAGCCAAGTGCTTATAAGTAAAAAATAAGCCATAAGGTGGTTACCCCAACTTATGAATTTTTAGTTTATAAATATTTTAAGTTTCAAAAAATTTACTATATTTATTCTTAAATATTATTTTTTAGAATAAAACTCCTACACCGATTCACTATTTAACCTAACCCCTCCTCCCCCGGTCTTCTGAAGTTTGCAATTCTGACTATTTAAGACAAAAAAATTCTCAATTCCTTTGCATATTTGTATCTATGTGATTATGTATTAATTTTTGCGTTGTATGTAAAAAATGAGGACATATCAAATTTTTGGTGTATTCATTTCTAAGTGTTGCGTTGATGAAGATAGTATTTGTTTCTCTTCAAATATTTTATCTTATTTAGGTTTATTTTTTATTGAGAAATTTTTGTCAATTTATTTATTATTATAACTTATGATTATATGTGTAATGACCCGACCGGTCATTTTAAACTTTTGCACTTTGATCGTTCGTTCTCGGATATTACTTTCCCCGTGTAATGTATTATGGCATATGTAAACTATTGGTGTTGATCTTTAGGGTAATCGGAATGAATTTGGAAGAATAGTTCTCCGTTTGTAACTTGAAATTCATAAGGTTTGACCAAGAGTTGACTTATTTGTATATGATCTTGGATTGGAATTTTTATGATTTAGTTAGCTCCGTTAGGTGATTTGGGACTT
The DNA here is from genome assembly GCA_032618575.1 of Nicotiana noctiflora. Taxonomy (NCBI): domain Eukaryota; kingdom Viridiplantae; phylum Streptophyta; class Magnoliopsida; order Solanales; family Solanaceae; genus Nicotiana; species Nicotiana noctiflora. The sequence goes on from JASVEL010010572.1 coordinate 30,385, forward strand.
AGGAGCGTGTTCGGAATGCATTTTGGAAGACCATGGAAGGTTTAGACTTGAATTGATGAAATTGAGATTTTTGTGTTTCCTCGTTTATAGGTGAGATTTTGATATATAGGTCGGAATGAAATTCAAAGAGTTGTAGTAGCTTCGTTGTGTCATTTGGGACGTGTATGCAAAATTTCAGGTCATTCATATATGGTTTGGTTGGGTTTTTTATCAAAAGTAAAATTTGGAAGTTCTTAAAATTCTTTGGCTTGAATCTGATATGATTTTGGTATTTTGATGTTGTTTTGAGCATTCCGAAGATTGGAACAAGTTTAAATGATATTATGGGATATGTTGGCATGTTTAGTTTAGGTCCCGAGGGCCTCACATGTGTTTCGAATGGTTAAACGGATGAAATTTCACATTAAAGTTTTGCAGATTTTGCTTCAGGTATGTTCCAGACCATTTGTTCTATGTGATTGCGTATAAGGGATTGCGATCACATAGGCTTAGTTGAGGGCTGAGGCAGAGTTACCTTATGCGATCACATAGAATGTGTTACGATCGCGTAGGTGTGTGTGGTGTGTTGTCACGTTCGCGGGAGCTCAGTTGCGATTGCATAGGTTTGAGAGCTAAGGCTTCACGATCACGTGCGGTTGTTGCGGTCGCATAAGGTTAAATGTGGGAGTCATCATTTTGTGCTTCGTGATCGCGTGGTTTTATCTGCGATCAAAATGAAGAAAAATATATAGTTGGGCAGAATGTTTTAAAAGCTCATTTCCGCGAATTTGAGGCTAGGTTCCTCCATTGCTGGTCATTTTTGAAGCTCTTTGAAGAAGATTGAAGAGGAATTCGAGGGGAATCACTTGGAGGTAAGATTCTTGGACTTAAAACTTGATTATTATGTGAATTCCACCTAGTAAATCGTGGAATCTAAGCTAGAAATTGAAGAATTAGGACTTGAGATTAAGAGAATTTAAATGAGGATTTGTGTGGTCATTTGGACTCCGATTTCAGTGTTCTTGATATGTATAAACTCGTGTGAGGATGAGGATTCCATTGATGTTGATTTTATCGGATTCCCAGATGTCGTACTAAGGGCCGAATTTGAGAAATTTCGGGATTTTGATGTTAAATTGGATATTTTCAAATGGGCTTCGCTCCCTTAGCATATTTTAATAATTATGTACTGATTGTGGCTAGATTTGGAGCATCCGGAGGTCGATTCGTTCGGGCTAAGGAATCACAGGCTAGAGTTTGGACCGGATCGAGGTAAGTAATAATTGTAAATATTGTCCTGACTATTTAAAACCCCGGATTACACATTGTTGTGTTACTTTGAGGTGACGTTCATGTTAGATGACAAGAGTGGGGTTGCGCACCGTTGGGGGTTGGGACTTGTCCAATCCCACATGACTGTTAATCGAGTATTTGATTTGAAACCTTATGATATTCCATATTTTTTGAGATTGATATTATATTTTTGGCTGTATGTCATGTTTGGGGCCTTGTGCCGACCTGTTGAGACCCTTAGGAGAATTTTTACTATTTTTCCTCACTCTACGTGTTTGATAGCATATACTTAGTCATGCTTTACTTGTTTATTGTTTAAAATCTGGTTTTATCACTATATATCTTTACAATGTGAAAACTGTTTGGGTTGAGTTCCCTGTGTTACTGATTTTCCGAGTGATGGTGAGTTGATGACTGAGATAGACCGAGCGTCTGATGGTGAGGTTAATGACAGAGAGAGACCGATGGCATGGCTGTAAGGATTATATCTCTATGTATCAGGCTGTACGTCTACGATATATATATATATATATATATATATATATATATATATATATATATATATATATATATATATATATATATATATATATATATATATCGATCGGACTGCATGCCACAGTAATATATAAATAGATCAGACTGCACACTGCGGTCTACACACCCCTAGGGAGCACATGCGACTATATATATGGGTCGGGTTGCACGCCGCAATGATATATGAATCGAGTTGCGCGCCGCAGTGGTTACTATATGGTACCTATTGAGCGTGAGTGCAGAGTGTAAGGCTGTTTAGTAGGAGTTGAGTCACGGGTGATTGAGAGGCTAGTCCGAGGGGAAATAGATATATACATGCACGTGAGTGATGTTTACCTAAGGGGCCTGATTATGAACTTATTGATTTTCACTTCTCTTTAGAGTGAATTTATATCGAATATGTTGATTCAATAACTGTTTTCACTTATTTTTATACCGAGCCTCTATTGAAAATGTTAGATAAATATTTTTAAACAACTTTTAGTTAAACTGGGGTTTATGAGATATTCAAAACTTAATCATTGATTTGGCTTTTGTTATTTCTATTGAAATTCTCTTGTTAGGAGGTGTTTATGACTCCTGTTTTACCCGAGGGGCTGTTTATGTATTATGTTTTTTCCCGAGGGGCCGATTATAGTTTCAGCTCTATTATTAAAAATGGTATTGAACCCCTACTGAATCTGTCGAAAGGTATTTTAAATGATTTGTACCAAAAACTGGATTTTAAAAGAGGTGACTGACCCGTATTCTAATTTAGCAGCATGTGTGTTTATTATGTTTAACATAAATTTGGATTCATTGTTCCTATTGTTCAGTCTTTATTTACTCTTATTACTTATTGGGTTGGAGTACTCACATTACTCCCTGCACCTCATGTGCAGAATTAGGTATTTCGAAACCCTGTAGCGCGTGTTGGTTGCTCAGACGCGAAGTTCTCAGAGTTAGCTAGGTGGATGCACGACGTTCGCAGCACCGCTTCCTTCCTCTTATTTTTATTTCTGTACTTAGTACATTTTACTGTTTTGTTGTATTTAGATCTTGGTAGATGCTCATGACTAGTGACACCCCGATGTCGGGCTTGTATGCTATTTCCGCACTGTTCATTCAAACTTATATTGTGAAACATTGTCTAATTAAAGACTTAACAATGACTCTTAATGAATAAAGGGTAATGTGGATGTTGTGACGGCTTGCCTTGTCTTTACGAGAGGCGCCATCATGACTGGGCCGGTTTGGGATCGTGACAATATATTTATCATAAAAATTATCTTATCTAAGCAAAGATGTATTCAAAGTAAAATGACAAATATAATATTTTGTATTTGAATCGATCTGGGGATCTGAAATTTTAGAGAAATTACGCCCTTATGAGTATAAAATTCATAATGTTATTTAAATTCTAGGAAAATATTTTCCTTCATACCAAACACACCCTTAATGTAGCAACTTATTATAAATTTTAGTATTTGTATCCAAACATATAACTGTTTATTTATTAAATCAGCTTCAACACTTAAAGTACTTTTCAGCACCTAATACTTATCAAATACTTCAAAATAGCTAATCCAAACCACCTCTAAATCATTATTCGTTGGTAGCGTAAACTATGGGTGGCAAATGGGCGGGTTGGGCTGAATTTGGGCGGGTCAAAATGGGTTAGTCAATAAATGGGTCATTGCCTAGCCCAGCCCAAAATGAATTTGGGTTAAGATGGGCTGGGTCAAGATGGGCTAAACAATGGGTCATAACCCAACCCGCCCAATATGACCCATATTTTAAAATCATGCTCATCTTGCATACAATTTTTTAAGGGGTTTGCGCCCGAGGTGTCACGACCCGGATTTCCCACCATCAGGGTCATGATGGCGCCTACTAAATAGAAGCTAGGCAAGCCAAATATTAATAACAATTCCATTAATAACCAATTTATTATTAACAACATAAAACTTACAACGGAATAATCAAAATTTAGCGGAAGACTTAAGCAGATATGATAAAGAAAAATCCAAATCTGATACACTACCCAAGACTGGTGTCACAATACTCACGAACTTCTAAGAATAATACACATAATTGTTTGAAAGAAAATACAAGCTGTTTATCTCGATTACATGAGATAACAGAATGAAAAGCATAGATAGGAGAGACAACGGATCCTGCGGACGTCTGCAAGGCTACCTCGTAGTCTCAGTAGTCGAAAAATCCACAAGTCGCTACTGCCGCTGCTGCTGTCCGTAACCTGTATCTGCGCAAAAAGAGCGCAGAGTGTAGTATCAGCACAACCGACCCCATGTGCTGGTAAGTGCCTGGCCTATCCCAGCGAACTAGTGACAAGGCTAAGGCCGGTCACCCACCTAAACCTGTACAGTTGCAATATAGATATATATATATATATATATATATATATATATATATAAAGAAATACTCTGCTCTGAAATATTATTCAACAACTCAAGATATTCAAAATATTCTTACTTTCATGTTTCAATTTCCTCTTTCATTTCATGTCTCGTGGTAGGCGTACCACCCGCTCCCAACTGTCACAGTAATTATCTCTTGTGGTAGGCGTACCACCCGCTCCCAATGTATCAGAAATTATATCTCGTGGTAGGCGTACCACCCGCTCCCAAATATATCAAAATTATATCTTGTGGTAGGCGTACCACCCGCTCCCAATGTATCAGAAATTATATCTCGTGGTAGGCGTACCACCCGCTCCCAAATATATCAAAATTATATCTTGTGGTAGGCGTACCACCCGCTCCCAATATATCAGAAATTATATCTCGTGGTAGGCGTACCACCCGCTCCCAAATATATCAAAATTATATCTTGTGGTAGGCGTACCACCCGCTCCCAATGTATCCGAAATTATATCTCGTGGTAGGCGTACCACCCGCTCCCAAATATATCAAAATTATATCTTGTGGTAGGCGTACCACCCGCTCCCAATGTATCAGAAATTATATCTCGTGGTAGGCGTACCACCCGCTCCCAAATATATCAAAATTATATCTTGTGGTAGGCGTACCACCCGCTCCCAGTATATCAATAGGCTACCGGCAACTATGGCCAATGCCAAGATTTAAATCACTTCGTGGTCGGCGTACCACACGATCCCATTTCTTATTATATATAAGTGGTCGGCGTACCACACGATCCCATTTCATAAATATATATATATATTACCGGCATTTAGCCAATAATCTCTATATCAACAATATTTATAGTTACCGGTTTTTAAACCAATAATTTATAATAGTTTCAACAATTTACTTTCATTACCGGTATAACACCAATAATTCTTATTCAACAATTTATTCATAACCAAATTCATATTCCTACAAACTAGGATAGAACAAACACTTACCTCGAAGGTTCACGAACGATTCAATCCGTAGCAATGCCTTTTCCTTTCGAATTTGACTTCAATCCAACCGTATCTATACACAATTGATTTCATATCATCAATTCTACTTAACAAACTAGTTCATATTGCTAAATATGATTTTTACAACATTCTGCCCGGAATAGTAAAAATCGACCCCGGGCCCACATAATCGAAATTCAAGTTTCGGACCAAAATAAGTTCACCCAATCCTCCATGAGTTCAAATATACAATTTGTTCTTAAATTCGACTCCAAAACGAAGTCTAGATCGTAAATTCATTGAAAACCCTCACTATACTAATTTCTCAATTTTTCTACCCATTTACACCTATTTAGGCTTAGGAATTCAAATAATATTGATGGAAAATGAAGAAAACGAGTTAAGAATCACTTACCCGAGAAGTTTAATGAAGAATCGCTCAAAAACCGTCCAAAAAGCCGTGGAGAAGAGAGTGTTTTGTGAAAAATGGAAACAATCCCGTAAGTGTTCTGTTTGGGGATTAAATTCACTGGGCAATAATTTCTTCATCGCGTTCGCGACACCCCGGCCGCGTTCGCGATGAAGGAAAATATCAGGCCATCGCGTTCGCGTAGGGTGAGTCGCGATCGCGATGAAGGAAAATGCTGGGCATCAGATTTGGCCTACGCGAACGCGGCCTAAGGCACGCGATCGCGATGAAGGAAAATGCTGGGCATCGCGAACGCGATCAACAGGACGCGAACGCGAAGAAGGAACGAAATGTTCTTCGCGAACGCGACCAAGGCATCGCGAACGCGATGAGGAAATGCCTGCTGCAGATTTCTGCAGTTTTTCTTAAGTTCAAAAACACCCCGAACCACCTCCGAAACACTCCCGAGCCCTCGGGGCTCCAAACCAAATATGCACACTAACCTAAAAACATCATACGAACTTGCTCGCGCGATCAAATCGCTAAAATAACATCAAAATCCATGAATTGAGCCTTAAAGCTCAAGAACTCTTTAAGATTTCATAATTTCCAAACTTTCCAATTTAAGGCCGAAACACGTCAAACGACGTCCGTTTTCAACCAAACTTTACAGGAAGCGCTTAACCAATATATATGACCTGTACCGGGCGTCGGAACCAAAATACGAGCCCGATACCAGTACTTTTTAATCAAAATTCATTTTCATTTTCCTTAAACATTTTCAGAAAACAATTTAACAGAAAAATTCTTTTACCGGGGTTCTAGACCTCGGATTTCAATTCCGGACATATGCCCAAGTTCCATATTTTTCTACGGATTTTCTGAAATAGTCAAATCACGGATCCGGGTCCGTTTATCAAAAATGTTGACCAAAGTCAACCATATCAATATTAATATCAAAATTCTTCTACTTTTTCACATATTTCACATATTTCAACATAAATCTTTTCCGGCTTTGTGCCCGGACTGTGCACGCAAATCGAGGCAACTATAAATGAGGTTTTCAAGACCTCCAAAGCTCGGAATGATTAAATAAACAAGTGATGACCCTTTGGGTCGTCACAATCTCCACCTCTAAAACAACCGTTCGTCCTCGAACGGACAAAAGAAAGAAGTACCTGAGTCAGGAAACAAATGTGGGTAGCGGCTCCGCATATCAGACTCGGACTCCCAGGTCGATGCCTCGGGAGGCTGACCTCTCCACTGAACACGCACAGAAGGATAACTCTTCGACCTCAACTGTCGAACCTGCCGGTCTAGAATGGCTACCGGCTCCTCCTCGTAAGATAAATCATTGTCCAATTGGACAAGTATCGAAGTCTAACACATGTGTGGGATCGCCGTGGTATCTCCGAAGCATAGATACGTGAAAAACTCGGATGCACGGCCGATAAGCTAGGCGGCAAAGCTAATCTGTAAGCCACCCCTCCCACTCTGTCTAGAATCTCAAATGGACCAATATACCTAGGGCTGAGCTTGCCCTTCTTCCCAAACCTCATCACGCCCTTCATAGGCGACACTCGGAGCAATACTCGTTCACCAACCATGAAATCCACATCTCGAACTTTACGATCCGCATAAGTCTTCTGCCTGGACTGAGCTGAACGCAATCTCTCCTGAATAGTCTTGACCTTATCCAAGGCCTCCTGGACTAAGTCTGTACCCAACAACCGAGCCTCTCCCGGTTAAAACCATCCAACTGGTGATCGACATCGCCTACCATACAACGCCTCATACGGAGCCATCTGGATGCTAGATTGGTAACTGTTATTGTAGGAGAACTCTGCTAATGGTAGAAACTGGTCCCACGAGCCTCCAAAATCAATAACACAAGCTCGAAGCATGTCCTCAAGAATCTGAATAGTCCTCTCGGACTGGCCATCCGTCTGAGGATGAAATGCTGTACTCAACTGAACCTGGGTGCCTAACTCCTGCTGGACCGCTCTCCAGAACCGCGAGGTAAACTGCGTACCCCGATCAGAGATAATAGATACTGGCACTCCACGGAGACGAACAATCTCCCTAATGTAAACCTCCGCTAACCTCTCCGATGAGTAGGAGACGGATACTGGAATAAAGTGTGCTGACTTGGTCAGCCTATCAACAATGACCCAAATAGCATCAAATTTCCTTCTAGTCAAAGGAAGTCTAGTAACGAAATCCATAGTGATCCGCTCCCATTTCCACTCGGGAATTTCAATCCTCTGGAATACACCACCAGGTCTCCTGGTGCTCATATTTCACCTGCTGACAATTTAGACACCGAGCAACATACGCAACGATATCTTTCTTCATTCCGCGCCACCAATAGTGCTGACGTAAGTCCTGATACATCTTCGCGGCACCTGGGTGAATAGAATACCGCGAACTGTGGGCCTCTGCTAAGATTAACTCTCGAATCCCTTCGACATTGGGCACACAAACTCGACCCCGCAATTTCAATACCCCATCATCATCTAGATTTACCTGTGTGGCACCTCCCCGCTGTACTGTATCTCTCAACTCACGCAAATGAGGATCATCAAATTGCCTCTCACGGATACGCTCTAATAAAGAAGAACGAGCGACCGTGCAGGCTAACACTCGGCTAGGCTCAGAAATGTCTAATCTCACGAACCGGTTGGCTAAGGCCTGGACATCTAGAGCTAATGGTCTCTGATTGACCGGAATATATGCAAGACTACCCATGCTGGCAGACTTTCTACTCAATGCATCGGCCACCACATTGGCCTTACCTGGGTGATATAAAATAGTAACATCATAGTCTTTTAGTAACTCTAGCCATCTTCTCTGCCTCATATTCAACTCTTTCTGCTTAAACAAATACCTGAAGACTCTTATGATCGGTGTACACTTCACATGCTACACCATACAAATAATGCCTCCAGATCTTCAATGAGTGAATAATTGCCGCCAATTCTAGATCATGCACTGGATAGTTCTTCTCATGGATCTTCAACTGCCTCGAAGCATAGGCAATAACCTTGCCATCCTGCATTAACACTGCACCAAGCCCAATACGGGAAGCATCACAATAAACAGTATAAGGTCCCGTACCTGTGGGTAAAACCAATACCGGTGCTGTGGTCAAGGTTGTCTCGAGCTTTTGAAAGCTCGCCTCACATTCATCGGACCATTCAAATTGAACACCCTTCTGGGTCAATCTGGTCAGTGGGGTTGCAATAGACGAAAATCCTTCTACGAATCGGCGATAATAGCCCGCTAACCCCAAGAAACTCCGAATATCTGTGGCTGATGTCGGTCTAGGCCAGCTCTTGACTGCCTCAATTTTCTTCGGATCAACCTGAATACCTGTTGCCGTCACAATATGACCCAGGAATGCAACTGAACTTAGCCAAAATTCACACTTTGAAAATTTTGCATATAGCTGGCTATTTCTCAGAGTCTGTAAGGCCACTCTGAGATGTTGCGCATGCTCCTCCTGACCTGCGGGAATATATTAATATGTCATCAATGAAGACTATTACAAACAAGTCTAAATAAGGCCGGAACACCCGATTCATTAATTCCATAAAAGCTGCCGGAGCATTTGTCAACCCAAAAGACATGACCAGAAATTCATAATGTCCATACCGAGTGCGGAACGCGGTCTTAGGGACATCGGATGCCCTAATCTTCAGCTGATGATAGCCAGATCTCAAATCTATCTTTGAAAATACCTTGGCACCCTGAAGCCGGTCAAATAAATCATCAATTCGCGGAAGTGGATATTTATTTTTGATAGTCACCTTGTTTAACTGTCGATAGTCAATGCACATTCTCATCGAACCATCTTTCTTCTTTACAAATAATACAGGTGCACCCCACGGCGAAACACTGGGCCTAATGAAACCCTTTTCAAGTAAATCCTGCAACTGTTCCTTCAATTCTTTTAACTCCGGCGGAGCCATACGGTATGGGGGAATGGAAATGGGCTGAGTGCCTGGAGCCAAATCAATGCAAAAATCAATGTCCCTATCGGGCGGCATACCTGGCAAGTCTGAAGGAAATACTTCAGGAAATTCGCGAACCACGGGCACAGAGTCAATAGAAGGAACCTCAACACTGGAATCACGGACATAGGCCAAATAAGCCAAGCATCCCTTTCCAACCATACGCTGAGCTTTAACATAAGAAATAACATTACGGCTAGTATGACTTGAAATTCCTTTCCACTCTATACGAGGCGAATTTGGCAGGGCTAAAGTCACAGTCTTGGCATGGCAATCTAGAATAGCATGATACGGAGATAGCCAGTCCATGCCTAGTATAATATCGAAGTCCACCATATTTAGGAGTAATAAATCAGCACGGGTCTCGAGACCCTCAATTACTATAATACATGACCGATGAACTCGATCAACCACAATAGAGTCGCCTACTGGTGTAGACACATGAACAGGAACACTCAGTGGATCACTGGGCCGAATCAAGTATGGTGCAAAATAGGAAGACACATACGAATATGTAGACCCAGGGTCAAATAATGCTGATGCCTTTCTATCACAAACCAAAATAATACCTGTAATGACGGCATCGGAAGACTCAGCCTCTGGTCTGGCGGGAAGTGCATAACATCCGGGGCTGTGCCCCACCACCCTGAGCAGTATCTCTAGGACGATCAGCTGCTGGCTGGTCTCTACCTCTATCGGTCCGAGCTCCACCTCTATGACCTCTACCTCCACCTCTATGTCCTCTACCTCCGCCTCTAGCCGGCTGGGCAGGCTGTGAGGGAACTGGGGCCTGAATCATGGCACGAGAACCCTGCTGGTGAGATCTGTCAGAAGCTCGAGGGCAATACCTTGCAATGTGCCTAAGATCACCGCACGTAAAACAAGCCCCCGGCTGCTGAAAATAGCGAAGTGGTGGTGCACTGATAGGCTGCTGATCAGAGTAGCGTGGCTGAGAATTTCGATCACCTAAAGCATCATGAGAAACCTGAAGAGCTGACTGATAAGGCCTAGGAGGATGGCCTCTATCATAAAAATCTCTATCTCCGGACGAGGTACCACTGAATCTACCCGAATTACGAGATCTCTTATCTGATCCATGTCTCGCTCCCTGTGACAGAGCCATCTCGATCCGGCGGGCTGCATTAGCCGCCTCCTGAAAAGTGATTTCAGTTCCTGCACCCATAGCCATCTGTAGCCGAATTGGCCGATTCAAGCCATCAATAAACCTCCTCACTCTCTCCCGCTCTGTGGGAAGTATGATAACAGCATGACGAGCCAGGTCCACGAACCTAGTCTCGTACTGTGTGACATACATAGAACCCTGATGAAGACGCTCAAATTGTCTGCGCATAACCTCCCGCTGAGTTGCTGGAAGGAACTTCTCCAAGAATAATTCTGCAAACCGCTCCCAAGTCAAAGATGACGATCCCGCCGGCCTGGTTAGACAATAATCTCTCCACCAAGTCTTGGCGGAACCAGATAACCGAAAAGTAGCAAAATCCACACCATTTGTCTCCACAATACCCATAGTACGGAGAACTTCGTGGCAGCTGTATAGGAAGTCCTGTGGGTCCTCTGAAGGAGTACCACTGAATGTGGTAGTGAACAGCTTGGTAAACCTGTCCAATCTCCACAACGCATCAGCAGACATAGCCGCACCATCATTAGACGGAGTCGCAATAATAGGCCGAACTGCCTCAACTGGCTGAATCACAGGATCTTGAGCCTGGGGAATTACTGGCTCTGGAGTGCGCGTAGCAGGAGTCTGATTACCTCCTCCAGCCTGAGAAGTGGCTGGTGCTACCGGTAATAAACCTGCTCTGGTGACATGATCCATAAAACCTGCTATCCGGACCAAAGCATCCTGAAGATCCGGTGAAAATAAAGCTCCTCCTGGGACCTGAGCTGGGCCTACCGGAGCTGCTGGGGCTGGAATTTCCTCCTCTATATGAACCTGAGGTTCTGCCACTCGTGCTGCTGCTCGGGGCTGAGCTCTGCCCCTACCTTGTCCTCTAGGACGACCTCGACCTCGGCCTCTACCCCTAGCAGGAGCTGCCGCTGCTGGGACCTCGGGCTGCTGGTCGGTAGATGAGGATGCACGTGTCCTTACCATCTGCGGAAGAACAGAGTAGAAGTTCAATTAACATTCAAAAGATCAAGTCGCACGACCGGAAAGAATAAAGAGAATATTTTCCTAACTCTGTAGCCTCTGGAGGATAAATACAGACGTCTCCGTACCGATCCTTCAGACTCTACTAAGGTTGTTCGTGAGTTGTGAGACCTATGCAACCTAGTGCTTTGATACCAACTTGTCACGACCCGAATTTCCCACCATCAGGGTCATGATGGCGCCTACTAAATAGAAGCTAGGCAAGCCAAATATTAATAACAATTCCATTAATAACCAATTTATTATTAACAACATAAAACTTACAGCGGAATAATCAAAATTTAGCGGAAGACTTAAGCAGATATGATAAAGAAAAATCCAAATCTGATACACTACCCAAGACTGGTGTCACAATACTCACGAACTTCTAAGAATAATACACACAATTGTCTGAAAGAAAATATAAGCTGTTTATCTCAATTACATGAGATAACAGAATGAAAAGCATAGATAGAAGAGACAACGGGTCCTGCGGACGCCTGCAAGGCTACCTCGTAGTCTCGGTAGTCGGAAAATCCACAAATCGCTACTGCCGTTGCTGTTGTCCGTAACCTGTATCTGCACAAAAAGAGCGCAGAGTGTAGTATCAGCACAACCGACCCCATGTACTGGTAAGTGCCTGGCCTATCCCAGCGAACTAGTGACAAGGCTAAGGCCAGTCACCCACCTAAACCTGTACAGTTGCAATATAGATATATATATATATATACAATACATTTATAAAGAAATACTCTGCTCTGAAATATTATTCAACAACTCAAGATATTCAAAATATTCTTACTTTCATGTTTCAATTTCCTCTTTCATTTCATGTCTCGTGGTAGGCGTACCACCCGCTCCCAACTGTCACAGTAATTATCTCTTGTGGTAGGCGTACCACCCGCTCCCAATGTATCAGAAATTATATCTCGTGGTAGGCGTACCACCCGCTCCCAAATATATCAAAATTATATCTTGTGGTAGGCGTACCACCCGCTCCCAATGTATCAGAAATTATATCTCGTGGTAGGCGTACCACCCGCTCCCAAATATATCAAAATTATATCTTGTGGTAGGCGTACCACCCGCTCCCAGTATATCAAAAATTATATCTCGTGGTAGGCGTACCACCCGCTCCCAAATATATCAAAATTATATCTTGTGGTAGGCGTACCACCCGCTCCCAATGTATCAGAAATTATATCTCGTGGTAGGCGTACCACCCGCTCCCAAATATATCAAAATTATATCTTGTGGTAGGTGTACCACCCGCTCCCAATGTATCATAAATTATATCTCGTGGTAGGCGTACCACCCGCTCCCAAATATATCAAAATTATATCTTGTGGTAGGCGTACCACCCGCTCCCAGTATATCAATAGGCTACCGGCAACTATGGCCAATGCCAAGATTTAAATCACTTCGTGGTCGGCGTACCACACGATCCCATTTCTTATTATATATAAGTGGTCGGCGTACCACACGATCCCATTTCATAAATATATATATATATTACCGGCATTTAGCCAATAATCTCTATATCAACAATATTTATAGTTACCGGTTTTTAAACCAATAATTTATAATAGTTTCAACAATTTACTTTCATTACCGGTATAACACCAATAATTCTTATTCAACAATTTATTCATAACCAAATTCATATTCCTACAAACTAGGATAGAACAAACACTTACCTCGAAGGTTCACGAACGATTCAATCCGTAGCAATGCCTTTTCCTTTCGAATTTGACTTCAATCCAACCGTATCTATACACAATTGATTTCATATCATCAATTCTACTTAACAAACTAGTTCATATTGCTAAATATGATTTTTACAACATTCTGCCCGGAATAGTAAAAATTGACCCCGGGCCCACATAATCGAAATTCAAGTTTCGGACCAAAATAAGTTCACCCAATCCTCCATGAGTTCAAATATACAATTTGTTCTTAAATTCGACTCCAAAACGAAGTCTAGATCGTAAATTCATTGAAAACCCTCACTATACTAATTTCTCAATTTTTCTACCCATTTACACCTATTTAGGCTTAGGAATTCAAATAATATTGATGGAAAATGAAGAAAACGAGTTAAGAATCACTTACCCGAGAAGTTTAATGAAGAATCGCTCAAAAACCGTCCAAAAAGCCGTGGAGAAGAGAGTGTTTTGTGAAAAATGGAAACAATCCCGTAAGTGTTCTGTTTGGGGATTAAATTCACTCTGGGCAATAATTTCTTCATCGCGTTCGCGACACCCCGGCCGCGTTCGCGATGAAGGAAAATATCAGGCCATCGCGTTCGCGTAGGGTGAGTCGCGAACGCGAAGAAGAAAAATGCTGGGCATCAGATTTGGCCTACGCGAACGCGGCCTAAGGCACGCGATCGCGATGAAGGAAAATGCTGGGCATCGCGAACGCGATCAACAGGACGCGAACGCGAAGAAGGAACGAAATGTTCTTCGCGAACGCGACCAAGGCATCGCGAACGCGATGAGGAAATACCTGCTGCAGATTTCTGCAGTTATTCTTAAGTTCAAAAACACCCCGAACCACCTCCGAAACACTTCCGAGCCCTCGGGGCTCCAAACCAAATATGCACACTAACCTAAAAACATCATACGAACTTGCTCGCGCGATCAAATCGCTAAAATAACATCAAAATCCATGAATTGAGCCTTAAAGCTCAAGAACTCTTTAAGATTTCATAATTTCCAAACTTTCCAATTTAAGGCCGAAACACGTCAAACGACGTCCGTTTTCAACCAAACTTTACAGGAAGCGCTTAACCAATATATATGACCTGTACCGGGCGTCGGAACCAAAATACGAGCCCGATACCAGTACTTTTTAATCAAAATTCAGTTTCATTTTCCTTAAACATTTTCAGAAAACAATTTAACAGAAAAATTCTTTTACCGGGGTTCTAGACCTCGGATTTCAATTCCGGACATATGCCCGAGTTCCATATTTTTCTACGGATTTTCTGAAATAGTCAAATCACGGATCCGGGTCCGTTTATCAAAAATGTTGACCAAAGTCAACCATATCAATATTAATATCAAAATTCTTCTACTTTTTCACATATTTCACATATTTCAACATAAATCTTTTCCAGATTTGTGCCCGGACTGTGCACGCAAATCGAGGCAACTATAAATGAGGTTTTCAAGAAATCATGCTCATCTTGCATACAATTTTTTAATGGGTTTGCGCCCGGGGTGAGGGTGAGGGGAGGGGGCATGGGAGGGATAGGGGTAGAAGGTGTAGAAAAATAAAATAATAAAAAATTAAAATACAACAAAAAAATGAAATAGATTTTGCGGGGCGGGGAGGGGTAGGGGTAGGGGCTAGGGGATAGGGGGTATGGTAGGGTGGTAGAAAAATAAAAAAATAAAAAATAGAAATTTAAAAATAAAAATAAAAAATAATTAATTTTTTAGGGGGTTCGCGCCGGGGAGGAGGTTAGATGGGGGTTATGGTGGGGTGAGGTGGGATGACAGAAAAAATGAAAAACAAAAAATAGAAATCTAAAAATAAAAATAAAAATAAAATTTTTTAAGGGGTTTGCACCGGGGTAGGTTGGGGGTAGGGGTATTGGGGGAGGGTATGGGTAGGATGGGTGATGTAGAAAATAAAATAATTAAAAGTTAGAAGTACAACAAAAAAATTATCATTTATGAGGTTTTGCGTGGGGTGGGGGTGTAGGGGGTTGGGTGGGATGTGGTGGGGTGGGTGAGTGAGTGTCGTAGAAAAACAAAAGAACAGAAAATTAAAAATACAAAAAATAAAAAAATTGGAGCAACTAAGTAAATTTCTAAATAAGTTAGATTGAAATATTTTGTTTTGGGTGAGTTTCATGGGTTATATTTGGGCTGTTAAATGGGTCAGAATGGACTATAAAAAATAATGGGTTAACTTGGGCTCAACCCAAATTGACCCATAAGCTAAAATGGTTATAGCCCAACTCATTAATCTCTGGGCTAATTGGGCAAGTTAGATGGGTTTGGGATCAAATTGTCACCTCTAGCGTAAACGGATAATTGAACAAAACATAATAATGGGCTCGTTGGCTTTCTATTTGGTTGGAACATGATGTCTCTTCATCGATCAAGTCTTGGCTAAACAGGATAATATATAAAGTACTACGATTTTTTTAAAATGGCTTTTTCTCGACAATTATTATTCTCAAATTGCACGTTTTGTTCCAATATAAATAAACATGAAAAGAAGCTCATAACTAATCTACTTAACGTTTTCCAAAATTATCAAGACAAGACTTGAGGATTAAAGAATCTTCGATTTCTCAATTTTAACAACAGTAAGTGGATTAGATTATGTCCAAATGGTTTTGGATTTTATGTTATTATTATAAATAAAATTCGATTTATGGTGAATGTCCATATTTAGAGAGTTTCTGGGGTTTATTAATTGGTGGCTAAGTCATCATCTCCCTATAAATAGAGGGTTCTATTCCATTGTAACTCACTCCAAATCAACAAGAGTTCTCTCTCTCCCTACTTTTCTCTGCAATACTCTTCTTCTTTTATTATTTTATAACACGTTATCAGCACGAGACTCTAACCAATTGAGTAAATGCTTTGGGATTAAGCATAATGATTGTCAATTGCTCCATGAGCTTCCTTCATGATTAAATTTTGGATTTAAGGTAAGTATTTTTCTTTATTTTTCTCTTTTAAATTAGTGAAATTCTATATTTTGATTTTAAATACAAGCAAAGACGATAATTTTTTACTGCAACTCTAATGGAGTTTGAAAGAAATTATAACCACCCAAAGTGGTAAATTTTCTATGCCTTGCCATGATCAAATTCATGTATGATTGTGGGCAAAGAATTGAAAACCCGTCCCATTGAATTTGCTCCATTCTCATTCCTTTAAGAGAATGTGATAGCAGTATGTGTAAGTCTGAAAGAAGATAAAATTATTACCGGAAGGTATCAATGGACGTGAATGTGGCAATAGACGAAATTATAATCGTCATCATTATGGTAATGAGAACAATAAAGATTCTCAAAATTCTCCTTCACTTTGTGAAAATAATATTTGTCATCGATTTGACATGAGATTTGATAAAACACATATAGATGATTATGATCTATTCATGATGTGAATCTGAAAACATCTGATTTATAATACATACTCATTCTTAGAAGAATATGAATGTGCTAGCGGTAATGAATATACCACACTCACCTTTAAAAGGGGTTTGAGATGATATAAGAAAATAATGTGATTATATGGCATGAATGGTCATTGGTCATGTACCTATTGTAAGCCAAAGTATTTTGGCAATGTGATTATTAAAGGACGACAATAATGCAAGAAACATATTGTAACGACCCGGCCGGTCGTTTTAGAAAATTACGCCCCAATCCCCAATTTAATTGTTCCCCTAAGTTCATTTCTGCTATTAGTAAAAATAGGTGTTTATTGTAGACTAAATTTTGCGATCACATTCAAAAGAATTAAATAAAAAAATATATATATGAACTTCTATGTTATGGACCACCAATATTAATGCATAGAACTTAATTTTTCTAACTATATTTTCCCACTTGGCTTATGAAATACACAAAGACTATTACATTGTTAATGTTGTATGGAGACAAAGTTATAGCTAGTTGTGAATTACTATTACATTGTTAATGTTGTCGGGACATAGAGTTATAGCGAGAGAAATTCACAACGCACGAACCTCTTAATGCATCAGCTCAAGCATGGAAACATACTCTAAACTTCGGGAACACAAGCAAATTTAATTTAACCAACATGGTGAGCTTAGCAAACTGTTGAGCTAAATTTCTACAGCAATTACAGAAGTTGAAGACATGGTTTAAGAAAGTGTAAATCTGGTATCAATAATTTTATTCATCCATGGTAAGAAAATGTTGTAATTATCGTTATAAAAATCAAAATATGCACAGGATAAATTTATATTCGGCACAATCAATAATTGGAGGAACTTAGGTGTTGCAACAAAAATTAACATACTTTGATTGCTGAGAACATCGGAGGGACTTGCCATATCTCTCCATAAAACAATGCAAGGTTAAGCTGTTATATAGTTCGTGAAGATAAAAAGCTGTTAAAAGTTAAAACATTTGAGATAATTTCATATTCTAGCTAATCTGCTAATGTCAATCCGGTATCATGAGTTACCAAAGATATGTTATTTGGTTAGAAGATTGGCATGCAGTGCCTTTTCTAATAAAAGATTATGTAGGAGCAAACAACATACCAGGAGCTACTTGGCAAGATAACATGCTCCTACAACTTCCTTTTAATGCATCTTTGCGGATCGGCGTATAAATAAGCTCAATGCAATTATCGACATCCTCAAGAGTTAAATCGAGAAACTCTGCCAATAAAACTGATTTACTCAGTACGTTTTTGCACTCTTAAAATAAAATATAATAATATATATCCCTACCACCACATCGAATTTTGTCTTTGACACCGTCAGGGTTCACTCTAAACCATTTATGTAGGCACTCTCCCTTCTCCCCGTTTATGAACACTTTCAACTTCGGACCAAACTAAAATGAATTTAGAAACTCAAGCTCTTGATGGATGATTTTTATATATAACCATACCCTCCACTATAAGATGCAAGGAATCTCACACGTTCTCCTTCAACCAAAGATCCTTGCAATTCAAGTGAATGGCAAGTCGGTGGCCCTGCAGTGTAAGTTTTTCAGATATACCTCATCTCTAAATATAATTTTGAACTTAAAGGTAATCAGCATGGTTGCATATCTGTTTATAAAAATCAAAATAGGCACAGGATAAATTTTATTCGGCACAATCAATAATTGGAGGAACTTAGGTGTTGCAACAAAAATTAAGATACTTTGATTGCTGAGAACATCTGAGGGACTTGCCATATCTCTCCATAAAGCGATGATCATCAAATAGGAGGAAATGATGATCATCAAATATGATTTTCGCGTCCGAATGTATTAGTAAGCCACATATGATTGAGGAATGAAGACAGTTGGGAGTTTATGGATAAATAACTGTTCTACCTCTACCACTTAACATGCATATGTAAAGGCATCATAGTTGCTGCACACCAGCTATGAATCACCTTATGTTGTCGATTAAAACCACCTTTAAAGTCCATCGACAAAAAACAACAATAAAAAAAGAATACGCATATTAAATAATCACTTAAAATACATTAATTAAACTAACAAAGCAGCAGAAAGTCATATGTTAAATCCTAAAAGGCCAACTTTTAAATTGATCTTAGCAACTAAAAAAAATAGAATTTTAACAGAATCGCATCATGATTGATAAAGTAATATGAACTTGCAAAGGTAGAGTCAGTTCATCATATAAAACGCAAAACATTAAAGGACATGTCTATAGAAATTGTGAAACTTCTAAATATTCTGTTCAAAGTCTAAGGTAGTGTATTAATCTATTCTGAAGCAATTTCATAGCAATAGTAATTACATGAACGCTCTCTATTTAATATTAATTAGGAGAGGGTAGTATTGACAACATCTATCTATACAATTCATTTTTCTATCCCTTGAAAGTGGCCAGATTGAAAGCAAAAGTTGAAGGAGAAACATTTCCAGCATTAACGAATGTTTGAACATAATAGAGAAACATATTCCACGTTGGTTACAGCATGTGAACCTAAGGAACTGTATACAAAACTTCACATGCTTACTTTCAGGTTCTGATGTGTATGATTGGAAATTATGAAGAGCCATGTAATTCCATTGAAAATCATTTTCAACTATTTAAGTAATACCCAGGAAAGGATTTTCATATGGAATGCGAAGTATTAGGGAAGAAAGAATTTTCATATGGAATGCGACTACATTCGTTAGTTTACCTTAGAATCATGTAAAACCAATTCAATTGAAAATGATATTTGCGGGTTAAAGCAATCCGGCATTATCCACATTCGAACCACTCTAACTTTGAGATTCCATTGTATTGAATTAATCATTTCGAGCTTCTGAGGCCTTGAAAACCTCATTCTATGTTGCCTCGATTTGCATGCACAGTCCGGGCACAAAGCTGAAAAATATTTATGTTGAAATATGTGAAATATGTGAAAAAGTAGAAGAATTTTGATATTAATATTGATATGGTTGACTTTGGTCAACATTTTTGGTAAACGGACCCGGATCCGTGATTTGACTATTTCAGAAAATCCGTAGAAAAATATGAAACTTGGGCATATGTCCGGAATTGAAATCCGAGGTCTAGAACCCCGGTAAAAGAATTTTTCTGTTAAATTGTTTTCTGAAAATGTTTAAGGAAAATGAAACTGAATTTTTATTAAAAAGTACTGGTATCGGGCTCGTATTTTGGTTCCGACGCCCGGTACAGGTCATATATATTGGTTAAGCGCTTCCCGTAAAGTTTGGTTGAAAACGGACGTCGTTTGACGTGTTTCGGCCTTAAATTGGAAAGTTTGGAAGTTATGAAATTTTGAAAGAATTCTTGAGATTTAAGGCTAAATTCCTTGATGTTGATGTTATTTTGGTGATTTGATCGCGCGAGCAAGTTCGTATGATGTTTTTGAGTCAGTGTACATACTTGGTTTGAATCCCCGAGGGCTCGGGTGAGTTTCGGATAGGTAACGGGGTGGTTTGAACTTGAAAATTGCAGCAGAAACTCTGCAATTTTTGCACAGAGATTTTCTTCTATGCGATCGCATAGGTGTAGCTGCGATCGCATAGAGCAAAGATCAGAGGTCCCAAAAATCCTTCCGTGCGATCGCAATAGAGCCCATGCGATCGCATAACTTCCACTTTTCCTCCTATGCGATCGCATACTATTCCCTGCGATCGCATAGAGTAATTTCATTTCATCCATTTCCTTCTATGCGATCGCATTAGTCCTCCGCGATCGCATAGAGCAATTTTGTTGTCCCCTTATTTTCTTCTATGCGATCGCATCACAGGCCCTGCGATCGCATAGAGTAAATTCGCCCAGTGATTTTAAGTTCTGCAAAAACAGAACAGACGGGATAAAATCCCATTTCTCTCAACTCTCTCTTCTCCAAACAGCTTATTGGGGCGATTCTTGGGCGATTTTCATCAAAACTTCTTGGGTAAGTGATTCTTAACTCGTTTTCTTCATTTTCCATCAATATTATTTGAATTCCTAAGCCTAAATAGGTGTAAATGGGTAGAAAAAATTGAGAATTTAGTATAGTAAGGGTTTTCAATGAATTTGCGATTTAGACCTCGTTTTGGAGTCGAACTTAAGAACAAATTGTATATTTGAACTCATGGAAGATTGGGTGAACTTATTTTGGTTCGAAACTTGAGTTTCGATTATGTGGGCTCGGGGTCGATTTTTACTATTCCGGGCAGAATGTTGTAAAAACCATATTTAGCAATATGAACTAGTTTGTTAAGTAGAATTGATGATATTAAATCAATCGTGTATAGATACGATTGGATTGGAGTCAAATTCAAAAGGAAAAGGCATTGCTACGGATTGAATCGTTCGTAAACTTTCGAGGTAAGTGTTTGTTCTATCCTAGCTTGAGGGAATAGGATTATGTGTTATGTGTTATGTGATCGAGTGCGGTGTATGGGTCGTGGTGACGAGCATCCATACACTGGCGTCTAGTATGACCGTGAGTCGTTGAAAAATGATTATTTTGAGATATATTACAGATGAAATGTTATTGTTTTCCCTTGTTGGGACTTGTTGTGAAGATAATTATTGATTGCCCTTGATGGGACGGTTTATGAATTACTGTTTCTTTCTTTGCCCTTAACTGTGATTGTTATTTGGGTGAGGAAGAGTGATAATGCACGAAGGGTGATGCCGTGCCATGTTTATTTATTTATGCACGAAGGTTAATGTCGTGCCATGTTTATTTATTGATTATGCACGAAGGATCATGTCGTGCCCTATTATTGATTATGCACGAAGGATCATGTCGTGCCCTATTATTGATTATGCACGAAGGATCATGTCGTGCCCTATTATTGATTATGCACGAAGGATCATGCCGTGCCCTGTTATTGAACCATGTACGAAGGATCATGCCGTACTATGGATGTGAGGATGAGAGTAAAAGCACGAAGGGTGATGCCGTGCAACCGCTTGCTATTTCTTGAAGTGATATTACTTGTGTTTACATTATACTTTGTTTTTCCTTGTGAAATTATTAACTGTGATTAATTGTTGAATTCTTTAAGGTATTCCTTATTGTGTTAATACTTGATTATTTCTTGTTATTTTGTGGTACACATATATATATATTGAATTGCACAGGTTTATGTGAGTGTCTGGTCCTAGGCTTGTCACTACTTCGCCGGGATAGGCCAGGCACTTACCAACACATGGGGTCGGTTGTGCTGATACTACACTTCTGTGCGTTTTTGCACAGGTCCAGGTTACGATCAGGAGCAGCAGCAGCAGTAAATAGATCGCGTGGGAGTTGATCATAGTTGAGACCGAGGTAGCTTGCAGACGTCCGCAGGCCCGGCGTCTCTCTCTTTATTTATGTTATTAGCTGGAGTCTCTTTGTTCCGAGACAAACAGAATTATGTTATATTTCCTTCAGACTTTTATGTGTAGTATTCCATAGTAGTTCGTGAGTTGGTGACTCCACGTCTTGGGTAGAGGATTTCGGTATGATTTTCACTTTGTATTTAGTTATTTCTATTTCGATAAAGTATTCCGCATTTATTTAATTACAATTGTGTTAAAAACAGGATAGTATGAATACAGTGGCTTGCCTAGCTACCACGAGTAGGCGCCATCACGATCCTGATGTTGCACATTCGAACCACTCTAACTTTGAGATTCCATTGTATTGAGTTAGATGATATTTGTTTGATATCATGAAATTGTAAGGCCATATTTGCACAGTAATTGCAATAATGCTGTAGCAGACTTAAACATGAGCAAGGTAGTTAAACATGACGACACAAATGCTAAAGTATAAAATAAATAAAGTATACCTCAATTGAAATTTTAATTAAATCGTTCGCAGACTTCCCAATGAGAGTTGTTGCTTCACGATCCCAAAGCAACAAATTTATAAAGCCAGTGTGATCCATTACTTGCACTCGAAGCTTGTATCTGCAAGGCACGTTTAGTTATAAAGTTACTGAAACTTTATTTTATTTAATATATGCTAACAAATTGGTCCTTTAGATCAGGAGGAAGTAAATAGATATGTTTTTCAAACCTATGAGTGGTAGAACTATCAAGGCGATCACATTTCTTGCAGTGAAATTTAGTTCCAATTTTATCAACGTTCTTCGAGCATCTCTTGCATCCCAAATATGACCATTCTTTTTCAAGGAGAAGATTAACTACAGTAGCAACAATCCAAATATGTAAATCCTGAGAAGAAGTGATCCGGGGAAGTGGTGAGATATTAATCCATATGAGTGGCAGAACTATCAAGGCGATCATTTTATTACAACAAACACTCACATAATTATGTAACTTGTTGAAAATCAATCATATATTATTTCTAAATAATTCTGTAGTTTAGAAATAAATCTGTTATACATAGACAACATAATATTAGTTAAATAGTAAAGGAGTTTAATAGATTTATCACCTCCATGCAGTCGACCAATTCGCTAATACTCTTAACTTCTACAGTTCCGTTAGCCAACTCACCAGAAATAGAATAACTATGCTGAGAAGGTATTTGACTGATCCTGGCAGAGCTAGCTTCATTCACACTTTCCATTATGTTATTAGACATAATTGTATTAGTACTAACCATAAACTGTAGTTATCTATGTGGTATACACATAAAATTAACTAATTATATAACTAACTTGAACTTAAAATCAAGCGCTTGAGGAAGATCCGGGTTAATCCAGAGCTTTGAGGCATGCCAAGTATTACGCACAGAATAGTTTCCTATATACAACTTTACTTTCTGAACCAAAACTTAACAGCTATATATACATATGAAATAACATCATTTATATAGAAATACCTTGATATTTGCGCGCTTTTATCAACTGCATAACAACTATAACCGGCTCATGGGGTGATTTTTGTAAAAGTGGCAAGATTTGGTCAACGAATTCTCCCCAAAATGTTGCTGAAATATTATTCCTCCCGTGTTAATTGAATTAAGAAATTTATTAGAATACATCCATAATAATGTTAATATATAACAATTTAATCAGTACATGATAAAGTTAATGAAATTAAAATATATAACAAAGTAAATTGATAGACGAAATCTTACTCATGATCTTCAAGTTACACATGCATATAGTTGTTGGTTTTATTGCCTTATGGAATTCTACCTCACCGCAACTTACAACCTCTCAAATGACATCTATAACATTTTTAAATAAAAATCATGAAAAAGTTTATATTAATTTAACAAATAAAAAGAGTGAGAAGTGAATACTTACCGAAAAGTTCAGTTTCTTCAACATCAATTTTGTTTATCAAATACTCGTAAGGTTTTAAGTCGAAGATATTCATACCAAAATGATGATCATTTGCTTCCTCTACAATTGTCTTATGAGTAAATGCCAACTTCAAGTTATGGCGCGTGTATTTGAGTTTTGTATAATTTGGTCCAACCACAAAATTCTTCATAATGTACAAACCCAATTCTTTCAACTTTGGTTTGAACATACGTATAAGTATACCGACCAACAGTCGCATGAATGCGATCACCCTACAATCCAAAAAAATCATAATTATTAATAACATAAAGAATCTTTTAGTTTGTAATAAAAATTCTGTTTTTTCATACAGAATATGTTATTTCAAACCGAATGCACCTTTTCGTCTTGAATAATTAATTCAAGGGAGATGGTGTTGTCTGGTTTGTTGCGGTCGGGAACATGCCACAATCTCACTATTCGAACCTTCAAATTTCAATTCATCTTGTTAGACGATATATTGCAAATATAGTCAAATGCAGCCATATTGATGGAATCAGAAAAAATTTTGTATGAAAATGTTGTATGAAATTGTCTGTCAAATGGCGTGTATATATACATGTATAGAAAATTCAGTTACTATATATATAGATTTCAAAAAGAAAAAGACTGTCGAAAAAGATTTTCAAAATATACGGAATGCGAATCTTTCTGTATCGAAAAAAATCTTTTATATAAATTTGAATTCCACAGTTAGATGTTAACCCGAAATATCTGGAGTAGATGTCATCGTCTTCTCAATCGATTCACAATACAAATTCTGTATTTGACAATCTATATCGTCCTGAAATCCCAAATTAGGGATATTGTATTTGGGATTAGGTTTAAACTAATTCCTAAACTACAGAATTTGTATAGGGAGAAAAAGATTACGGTGTAGATTTTGGGCGTAGATGATAAGATGGAAACTGAGAATTTCATACATGAATTTCGGCGTGAATATTGTGTATTTTGATGTCACTTTCCTTTAGGGATATTGTGTCCGAATAAATTATGGAGATTGTGTCCGAATTTTTTTTTCTTTTTTTAATTCCAAAACAGAATCTTTTTGTAAGAAAGAGGCATTTACTGTTTTTTAGGGATATTTTGTCCGAATTTTTTTTCTTTTTTTAATTCAAAAACATAATCTTTTTTTAAGAAAGATGCATTTACTGTATCTTTAATTAACTTTCCATGGAAATGCTTTATAGGATTTTTTTTAATCATTGTTAAAGTAATTTATTTAGTTATTTATTTACACTTGTCATTTTAATATGTTGCCAATTGACATTCTAATATCTTGACACTTGGCATATATTTAAGGAAAACATCTTTGCTTTAATATATATATATATAAATAATTCAAAATACAGTAAGCTATCTTCTTTAGAATTCAGAATCCTAATTTCCGACTCTAAATTAAGGAGAACCAGAAACATTCGCCACGTTCGTACAAAAATGTTGTATGGTGGTAGTCCCCTCTAAATTCTAATAAATGGTTTACACTACGATTAAACTAGCAAACTGTTCAAAGCCAATTTTCACAATAAGTGCCCGTTTGACCATAATTCTTTTTACTTTTCTCTAAAAAAAAATTAGTTTTTTTGAAATTGGTAATTGGCCATGAAATCTTAAATTTCACTTGCAATTGAATTTTGGAATTTTTGGAATTTTGATAAACTACAATAAATTGTTTTTAAATTTTTTTACTTCAAATCACTCAGAAATTCAAAAATTGCTCAAAATTATATTCATGTCCAAACACAACTCTAATTTTTAAATATCCTTTTCACTTAAATTTTTTTCCCCAATTTTTTCAAAGATTACACAATTCTTGTGTCCAAACACCTACTAAGGTTAGCCCCGAAAGCGTATAAATAACATTTATGAGATGTTCAAAAAAAGAAGTACGTTTATTTACCCAAAAAAAGCAAAAGCTTAGGTCACAGAAGTAAGGGAACGTACAAAATATTGCCCTATTTCTTTCATGGCAAAAACAAAAGTGTAACCAACCATGAAAGAATCCTAGCCTGTCAAAAACTACAATAAAATAACTTGTTCAGAAAGTCTGTCGAAAACAACATCTCTTATTACCTGCACAATAGAGCTAGTACACTACTTAGTATCTTCATCAGACTCCACTTGATATGTTGTTATCTTTGTCGTCGTCACGAGAAAGCGGAGGAGAAAACAAAATGACATTGCTTCATTACTTATTTCATATTTGGTAGCTGAAAATCTCCTATTTCATAATATTCTTCACTCTGAGAAGCATGCATTTGATAAGAAGCTGCAGCATTTGGCAACATAGGATGAAAGTAGTTATTAGGTGTCACCATTGGTACAAAATAACACAATGGTTGAGGTTGTTGACCAACATTACTTAACATCGTATTATTATCTCGAACCAAATCCCTGTGATACATCTGTATTTGTTGATTTTCAATAATATTTCCACTAGCATTTAACATTGTTAAATGTGGCTCATCATAACCAAATTGCATAATTTCTGTCTCCGGAAAATTTATCGGTGGCACAAATTGTTGTTCCAATTGCAAACTGCTTTTTCTAACCAAACTTTGCATTACACATTGAGTATTTTGTTGAGTTACTTGCTTCCCAAGAAAACTCATTGCATGCATGTCCTCTAATGATATTGTCTGTGTTCCTTTCAAGAATTCCAACCTGCAGTCAAAAAAATAATAGATTGAAATAATTTTAAAGCGTGAAAAATCAATATCTTTAAATAAATTCGAGCCCTATATAGTAATCTTTCAGATTAAAACAAAGCCGGTTATTGCCATCAGAAGACTTTGGTTGGCTAAGGAAAAAAGGTGTTTGTTGGCATACCATTTCTGGACGTGGGAAAGAGTCCATAGAATGATATGCCTTATAGCAACAAAGCCAACTAGCAGAGCCGATTCGGAGATCGGTGGGATGCCGTAGCTTTAAGAGATAGGGGCGGAGGCAATCGGAAAGGCTTTTTAGGCTGCGCAGTGAAAGTTAATTAATTTCGTTCAAAGGGTGTTGGCTAAAATATAAAACTAAAACATACATTTATATTAAAAGCAAGTTTTAAATAAAACTAAAAATACCAAATCTTTTACATTTAAAAAAGACTACAAAGTCATTTTACCCTCCCAAAAAAAATTTAGAAGAGTTAAACCAAATAGCCGCCCACCCTACCAGTTAAACTAAAAATAAATAGTGGAGGTATAATATATGTATAATCTATGTATTATATGTGTATAATAGCTGTATAATTTATGTATATGACTAGAAAAATAAATAATTAATATGGCTAGCTATTTGGGTAAAGATAGGATTGTTTTATATTTTGTACAAATCACTCTTTCTGTCCCAATTTATATTATATATTTTTTATTTCGAGTGTCAAATGAGTTTTGTATGTCTTAAATTCGTATATGTCTATTAAATATTTTGAAATATTATTTTGCTGTGACTTCTAATACTACCTTTTATGTGTAGTTTTCAAACATTTAAATTTAATATTTAAAAATTCAAAAATGTCATATCTGATTTATAGAAAAAATTAAAAAGTTTGATTCTTAAAATTTAAAAAGCTTTACATAAATTGGAACTGATGAAGTAATTAACAATACCTTTGCTTCATAAACTCGATTTTTGCCCCCAATAAAGCAGAAAGTTGTTTGAGTTGGTCAGAAGATAAATTATCATAGAGTTTATGCCAAGTTGGATATTTAGCCTCAAAATTCCTTTTGCGTAATTTTGAAGACTGGATCTCGACTTTTCTCGTTAAGTCTTTGAAGTAAAAAGATAAATCATGAGTTCTCAATCTCTGATCATCGTCTGATCGGGCTTTGTACGACTCGATTAAGCTTTCAACTCTATCTTTTTCGGGCCATATTGTCAGTTCGCTATCTTTTGGACCATATATAATCATACATAGCTTCACTTCACATAATGTTGATAATTCATACGCCTTTTTCTCCAAACTTTTTTTTCTCTTTTGATACGTTGAATTTCGACATCTTTCGTTTTTAATCAATTCCATACCAATTTTTCTTCGGCCCATCTGTTCAATTCACAACAATTTCAGAAAAAAGTTGTAAAAATGAAAATGGCTAAGTTAAAACTAGCATTTTGTATAATCAAATTAAATGGAACGATATATTGTATGTCCTATATAACTTCAATAATGTAGAGTTTTTAAAAAAAAAAAAATACTAATACAGATAATTAAATTGGTCTTATATGAAGGTATGACAATGTTTTCCTTAAGAAAGAAACCTTTGGTCAAGAACAATTAATTACTTAATTTTTCGCTATTTTTACACTTTAATTAATAATAAAATTGACCATATTAACCTTAATTTACTCCAAGGATAAATTTAAAAAAAAAATTATTCTTGATGTCTAAGCAAACTAAATATTATGGACCACAAAAAAAAAAAAAAAAAAAAAAAAAAAACTCAATTAAAGTGGACCAGAATATGTACTCATTTACATGCTAGAGGAGAAAAAAATAACTTTAACATATGTTTGTCTCTCGAAATTTAAAGTTCATCACATAAAAGAGAACAGATGAAGTATTTGAGATGGAAAAAAAAAGGAAAAATAATACAATAGAGCATAAGTTTCAAGAGCTAGAAAATCTTTACACAAATAGTCAGTCGACTGTTGTTATATATAGATTATATATATATATATATGTCCATTATTTTAAATATAAGCGCTTGGGATGATTATCTTTATGTGACAGAATAATAATAAAAAACTATAAGTATTTCCAAGCATAAAACACATCATAATCAAGAAACATTATATGTAACTGTTGAAATAATTGTTCAGTAAAGCCAAGAAATTAGTAATTACCTTTTTGTAATCAACTTTAAATCTTCAAAATTAAACCCTTTGTTTCTGAGACACCAATGTGTCTGAGAAGAAAAGTATGCAAAAGTTTAGTAACTCAAATTCCAAAGAGAAAAATAAACAAGAAAGAACACCAATAATTAATACAACTGCATGAATTAATTAAACCCAATTTCAGGAATAATTGCTAAAGTAATTGGATAAAACAGAGCTAACAACAGCAAGAAAGAGAGAAATTGAAGAAAGAATACCAAATTAATCGCTTAGTTAAATCAAAGAAGAAGGCTTCAATCTCCTTTTAAGGTAATTTATATTTACCATTTTTTGTTCTTCGTATGTATTTAGTCTAAATTGTAGGACTAATACGTTTTGGGTAAGAATATTTTTCTTTCCTTTTTGGTTTACTTCGTATATTTTCTTTGTCCTAATTTTCCTTTGTTACCTTTTATTTCATTTTTTAAGTTCTTATATCGATTGTCTTTCCTTTAATAGAAGTTGTACTCAATTTACTTGTCCACTCTCTCCGTTCAAGCCTTTTATTAGTCTTTATTTAATTATGTTTAATGTTTATGTCAAGCAATAATAACATCCGTAAACTCTTTTATCATCTAACTAAAGGATAGTTCGATGCACAAGATATTCTGTATTCACGTAGGATCTTGGGATTGTCCTTATTCACGTAAGGTCCAGGGAGAACCACAGCATTAGTAACTTTACTGTGCTCCAAGATTCCTCTTCGTATATCATCTAACTATTGTTAATTAATAGTACTCCTGCCGGTTCACAATAAGTATTAAATTTATTTTAGTACGCCCATTATGAAAATATTAAATCCTATACAAAATATCTAGTATGACTAAACTACCCCTAATTAAACATTTAATGTAAAAAGTAAGAAAACTTTTTAGAAATATGTACATAGGGGTTATTTTGTAAAAACAAATTAAATTTTTTTTTATTATATAAGTGGACATTTATTTTGAACCAAAATGAAAAAATAAGTTAGGACACTTATGAACAGGAGGGAGTAGTATATATTTTCACCTTATTTATTACTTAACCGTGATAAAGTACATTGATTTTAATGTAAATAGAGTGCCCAAGTCCTAACCAAGAGTCACAAAATGACTTTTTTTTTTTTTTGCTTTGTTCTTTTTGGTGACTTGAGAGTTGAGAACTAAACATCATGTGTATCCATAGTTTACCAATGTGTTTAATAAAATATAACATTAAGTTTTTATATTATCAAGTTACTTAATAGCTATTACAACAATCATATAATAAATGGAGACCTAGTTGTAAAATCTATATATATATATATATATATATATATATATATATATATATATATATATATATATATATAAAGGAGGGAAAAAGAAAGCTAAGATGGCACCTCTCTTAAGCTAGGATTACTATTTATCTTTTCTCTCATTTTTTTGGCATTTTTTCTCATATTTTCCCTTAGTTATTGATTTGTTTTTCTCTAAAAGATGTGACCTTACATATTCTTTAGGTTACAATTTTATCCATGCGTTTTGGAACATAATCATCATCACCAAAATCTGCTCTTCAAATATTCGAAACGTCCTTTTTCCCTTCCCGTATTTAACAAGGTCATTAACACTAGATTTCAAAAGTCATCAGTTCTGATATCTAATCATTCTTTGTTCCTATTTAAACGCACCTAACATTCAACGGAACTGTATTGCTTTCTTCTCTCAATGGAAGGCGTTTCTTTGAAACTTTTGCAACTTCAAGGTCTGCTTTCTTTTTTATATATATATTCGGCTTTATACTGATTTTTTAATTTTTAATTAGAATAGTAAAAATTGACTACTCTGGTTAGTTTTGTGGGATGCAGAGGAAATACAAAATGAATAAAGGCAAAGCTCTTATTGGCAATTTCTAAACTTCAAGATTTTCTTACTTCCTTTCTTTTTCATATGTTCTGCTTACTATAAATTTCTAATTAAAAATACTGAAAGTTGACTTCTTCTTTTTTAAATTCATTTATGCAGATGATGCACAAGATAAAAAGATGCTTCGCAATGAGAATATTGATAGTAATGAGGCAAGTCATGAAGAGATAAACTTAGCACAAGATTCTCGGTGTATTTGCTTTTCCTTTTCCTTTTTTGTGGTTGGTCATCTCATATTGGTTTAAATTGGTTATTTTTATTTATGTAATAAAAAGAAGAAACTGTATTTTCTAGATTTGACGTGGTGCAGAGAGCAGTAGTATAATAAATTCATTTGTAATGTTTCTTGGATTTTAAATAGAGACTCTATTCTAATGCTATTAAATCATCAAACTTAGGTTAAGTTCTTTATATGTATGTGATGCATAAGACATACGGATAAAAGACATTAACGTATAATTACATTAAAAAAGAAGAAGAAAATTGACGAAAGATCGGTAGCAGAAACAACAACAACAACAACTACTCAGTATAGTCCCACAAGGTGGGGTTTCGGGAGGATAATATGTAGACAGGTCTTATCCCTATCTAAAAGGGTAGAGAGACTATTTCCAATTGACCCTCGGCTTAGAGAAGGAAAGGGAAAGCAACAACAAAAATAAAAATAAAAGAGCATTAGTAATTCCGGCAAAATCGCGTAAATAGTTAACTAAACACAGGAATTATACATAAAATTGTATACAATAATATCAAACAGTAGCTAGCATAAATAACTACCATTAGGGGGACACAATCCAATGCACGAATTGTCTATGAGTTGCCCTGACAAGCCTCACCCAACCCCTGGAAAGGAATACGAAAAATTCTAGAAACCTCTATCCGACAATCCTGATACTAGACATCCAAACTTTTTTATCAAGGGTCATATCCTCGGAAATACGCATCCTAGCGCCTAATCTCCAAAAAGCATCCTCGGTTAAATACTCTGTTTCGAGTATATGAATAATGTTTTGCATTTTGTTGTTGTGCTGTTGGGACTATCTCTTTTTATTTTAATCCTTTCATTTTATAACAAAAAATATAGGTGCAATTTTTATTGATTTTTGGTTTGAAAATCTCTATACTTGAAGTTATAGGTATGTATATGAGTATATTATTTCTACATATATAGGAAGCTTTTATTATAGATTTATGTAGTTATTTTATATGCGTACTTAAAATTGTTATTTGTTTTATCTGATAACCTTGCAATAGAAGGGTTGTTTGGTCAAGATACGCTTCAATTGTGTTCTAGATTTACGTCTAGGTTACATCGTAAGTATTAATTTGAAATAGTTAAATTCATACAATCTACTTTTAGATATGTTATAAAATATTAACTTTTTTTATTTTAAACACAAGGTATGTAGAATGTACTCTCCAAAAACAAGGAAGGTGTTAAAATATTGACAAGTTAAGAGGCGACAGTTCTGCTAATATAAAAGTTTGTATTTCATTTATATATTTTCATTTTTTGATATACGAATAATTATAGTTTAAATGTTTTATTTTTATAATTAGTAGTCTTAAGATGGAATTTATCAGTTTGAGCATTTTTAAATTCTTATTATATTTCGTTAAGTTTCTTAATTAGCTAAAACTTAAATTCATTGGTATTACATTCGACCGCGTATCGCGCGGGTAAATTTACTAGTAAGATGACTAATTTGGTGAAACAAATTAAACTGCTTTTGTACCGTAAAAGGAAGTGTTACATTGCTATTAAGTCTGTACTTGGTCATTGGGGGAGAAAACCAAAATAACTAGATTTACAAGTAGTCATTTAAAAATAGCCACAATTTCAGAAGTCATCAAAATTTAGCCATTTTTTTGCAAAGAAAAATCTAAACAAAAATATTATTCAAAATCCGAAAAATACTCTAACATAATATAGAGGAACTCCAGTATAATATGCTAGAATTCCAGAAAACTGCATTACAGTCGCATCTTATACTTGCTCCAACTTTGATGGTTCCCACTATATACATGTACAAAAAATTAGAACATCACTTGACGTATATTTTTCAAAACAAAGTTATAAAACTTTGTGTATGAGACCGAATCGGACGTAAGATGAGGCGAGTATGTATATACGTACGGTCGACTCGGGTACAATGGGGGCCGGGCACGCCTCCTTACGCGGCCGCTAACACTGGGAGACGTCCTCCTTCGTGTCCGCTCGGCGAAAAGGATACGTCCCCGTCCATAGTAGCGTGTCAACAAGCTAGTCTGAGTAGACGTCCCCGACTCCCCCTCCCCTATGTTTCCATTGTAATAGCAATACTTTTTGGGCGGCATAATATGGCGGGAGGGGGTCGTCCTTCTATATAAAGGAGGGTCCCCCTCATTTGTAAGACAAGTATTATTGATTATTAATAATACAACTCTCTCTCTATCATTTTTCTCTCTATTGTTATCTCTCTATTGCTTACTTGTTCAAACACTTGATTAAGCTCCATCACTTTCTTATAAGAAAAAAATATATACACGAATCCAAAGATTGGTCTTTAAGATATATTACCATTGATTCTGATTTACCCATCATTTATTTATTGATTGTCCCTAACCCGTAAAGCAACCTATAGTCTTTTGGGTCAAACAATTTGGCGTCGTTTGTGAGGATTTTGAGAATCAAACTCATAGTATACACTCAGAAGATCCGTTCATCGGAAAAAGTCTGGAAATGACCGAAAATGACACTCGATCCAAAGCTGTGGTAGAAGTTACCACCAACCTCCTGAGTTCCATGAACGAGGCCGGTGGTAGCGCAGCCATCAACGCTACCACTGGTGTCGCGCCCGAAGCAGAGGCCTCCCCTCCCCCATTTGGGAACCTTGCTACCCCGCAAGAAAGGGACACCTCCACTTCAAAAGAAGCACCCCCAGCAGTCAAGAAGCTACTGGAGGAATGGTTGACCAGCACCCTGAGCAGCCTAGTGGAAAAGCCACCACGAGGCTGCGAGAATGCAGCACCAACAACAAGCAACACAACCGCGACAGATGAACAGGAAGGAACACGAACCAACGGCCAACTCATCGAAACACAAACACATGATGACACACTAGCCTCCATCCTGAGGAAAATGGAAGAAATGGAAAGCGAAAATCAGGCCCTCCGCGACCAGATGAAGGAGCACCAAGATAGGGTTGATAAGATCCCCGGAGCACCTAAACTGCTACCCAAACAGGATGTAGGAAGGTTTGTGGAACAACCCTACTCCGAAGAAGCAGCACCCTACACCATTCCGAAGACCTTCAAGATGCTCCCTACCTAAAGGTGTACGACGGAACCACCGATCCTGAGGATTACCTCATCCACTACGTCACCACTGTAAAAGGTAATGACATGTTTAAAGAACAGGTACCATCAGTGATACTGAAAAAGTTCGGCGAAACGCTGACCGGAGGAGCATTGACCTAGTACTCCCAACTACCTGCCAAAGCAATCTCAACCTTCGAGGAAATGGCGGACAAGTTCGTCACAGCACATGCCGACGCTAAGAAAGCAGAAGCAAGGGTGAACGACATCTTCGCCGTCAGACAAACCACAGGCGAGGACCTCAGGGACTTCCTCGCCAGGTTTAACAGGGTAAGAATGAGCCTGCCAAACGTATCAGAAGGAATGGCGGTAGCGGCCTTCCAG
>JASVEL010010573.1:0-82078 GCA_032618575.1 Nicotiana noctiflora
TTATGTTTGAGAGTTGTGAATATAGGGGTTGTGTGGGGAATGAAGAAGATACTTGGCCGGAAAAACTCAAACGGATATTCGACAAATTCTGTTGAGATTCGAGGGGAAAGATTTGTGGTAAGGGGAAGAGGAGGACGAGAGGAATCAGTGGTGTTAATTTTGGGGTTATTGGAGTTAGTTACCTTCGCCAGCGGTAGGGTTCAGGCGAGGGTGGCAGGGTTTGTTTGAGGCGATTGGTTCATATTTGAGGGAGTCCAACGATGGGAATGGAAAGAGAAAGGGGAGGTGGTGTTGTGGTGCAAGTTTGGGATCGATTGGTGACCGGCCGCCGCCGTGAGGCGATTTCCCGCAGCGGTCAATGGTGGTAGAGGGTGGTTCTAATTTTCTGTATGAGGAATGAATGGAGACGGAAAGGGAGAGGGGGGCAGGTATTTAGACACTTATATATTTACTAACCTAGGACATTATCGTCATTTAGATCAAAATCCAAGGGTTGCGATTAAAGCACCAAACAACGTCGTTTGGTATTTGGACTAGATTGGGTGAGCCGTCACTTGGGCTAGTCTGGGGCTAATTTGAATTGGGCTGGGCAATATATAACAAATGGCCCAATTAAGTACCTTATGTAAACAACCATTCTTTAATTAATTGCTCCTTTATTTTCTTTTTTTATTTTATTTTGAATTTTGTAAATTGTATTATTATTATTTTTCTTTTTATACTATTTCCTGATTTTATAAAAATGTAAACACTAAAGCAAATATCTAATATAATTCAAAATTACACTACTTAACTCCTAAAATTATTTAAAATTCTTTTTAAAGGCCAATACAACAATTAACAAATAAAAGTGCAAAGAAACTATTTTTGTGATTTTTTTTTATATGCTATTCTAGACAAATTAATTCCTAATTAATACTAACAATGAAATTAAAATCTAAATACAAATGCGTATTTTTTGTATTTTTATGAATTAAAATGCACAAATAAAATACAAACAATTAATTCCTAAAAATTCAAATAATAAAGAAAAATTCTAATTTTAATGAATTTATAGGAGTAAACTGAGCGCGGCAAAAATCACGTGCTCATAGCTACCCCTCTTTACTTGAATACACAAAGGGTTTTCGGGCAAAGATAAATGAGCACTATGAAGGATTTTTGCCTGCTCAACACTCCATGAGAAGCATTTTTGAAATTCATCTGACCGAACCCTGCTTCAAAGGTTGCTTACATGTCCTTGGCTATAAAGGAATGAGGTCAGTGTAGCTCTGGAGAGTTAGGTAGCTAGGACTACCGAGAGCTGTGATTCTCACTGTTGTTGGTGTTGCTACTACTTGTTGACATTCTTATTACACCAATAGGAAAATCAAAGCTAAGCTAGTTATGCCTAACAACTATGAGTTACAAGATTCCTATCTATAATTCTCTTGAAACTTGATCTTGAGTCTTAGCTTATTTTGCTATGGACTTCGATCTTAATCTTGATGCTCGCAAGTTGTAGGTGTTTACTTCTTCATGCAACATCAGGTCAAAAATCAGCGGAGCTTGTGACTTCAACCAGATTTTGAGTAGTCCGCATCCTCGCTTGCTTTACATTTTGAGTTCATTTCTTTTTTGTTCTGTTCTTCATTTCTTGATTTGGATTGAGATTTATTCCATTGGTCATTTTACACCTTGTGTTTTGCATTTGACCTGCTTAAGATACCAAAACAAACAAACGAACGAAATTTTCTGCCCCAGTTTTCACTAGGAAAATTTTATGAGTTAGTTGCGACACATATCTAAGCGATTAGATAAAGATTGGGATTTGGAAAGAAAAAGCTGCACGGTTTTTTGGCTTGGAGATCCTCGGTTTTTTGGCCGGGAGATCCTCGATTTTTGGCCGGGATTTGGAAAGAAAAAGCTCCACGGTTTTTTGGCCGAGAGATCCTTAGTTTTTTGGCCGGGATTTGGAAAGAAAAAGCTCCGCAGTTTTTTGGTCCAGGGGATCCTCGGTTTTTTGCCCAGGATTTGGAAGAAAAAAGCTCTGTGGTTTTTGGCAGGGAGATCCTCGGTTTTTTTATTGGCCGAGATTTGGAAAGAAAAAGCTCCATGGTTTTTTGGCCGGGATTTAAAAGAAAAAGCTCTGCGGTTTTTTGGCCGGGAGATCCTCGGTTTTTTGGCCGGGATTTGGAAAGAAAAAGATCCATGATTGTTTGGCCGGGAGATTCTCGGTTTTTTGGCCGGGATTTGAAAAAAAAGCTCCACGGATTTTGGCCGGGAGATCCTCGATTTTTTGGCCGGGATTTAAAAGAAAAATCTCCATAGGTTTTTTGGTCGGGAGATCCTCAGGTTTTTGGCCGGGATTTGGAAAGAAAAGGCTCCATGGTTTATTGGCTAGGAGATCCTCGATTTTTTGGTCGGGATTTGGAAAGAAAAAGCTTCACGGGTTTTTGGCCGGGAGATCCTCGGTTTTTTGGCCGGGATTTGAAAAGGAAAATCTCTACGGTTTTTTGGTGGGGAGATCCTCGGTTTTTTGGCCGGGATATTCAAGGAAGGGGGATCCTAAACTGCTAGATTTGTTTTTCTTTTAGGGTTTTCTCTCTATTATTTATTTATTAATTATTCTCTTTTTTTTCTTCTTATTTTACATTTTTATTTTGATTAACATGCATGACAGAGTTTTGGGAAACTTCCATTTGGTTGCTTCCTTGCTGCAAGGCTGTTTCAGTGCTTGCGCTTTTCATTTTCTTTTTGAGTTGCACCTATGTCTTGCACAACTAGTTTGAATAGAACCTATTTTCAACAAAGAATAATTTTTTAGTTTGAAAAGGTGGTTGGTTTTGTGGCCTTGATCATCCCCATTGCTTGATCCCGGCCTCCCCTTTTCCGTTGAGAACTTGGCTGCTTGTTGGATTTGAGGGTAATTCTCTTTTCAGATCAACCGAGTTCAACTCTCAAGATTTCATTATGACTCGCACGTGTGGGCTCTGGCCTTTTCACTTTATTTTGCCGTTGCCTTTGATTTTTTTTCCAATGTCTTTACCTCAAAAGCATCCGCCACTTTGGTCAGTCGGGCTTGGCCTGACACACTCGCTGAGGCTGGGCATTTTCTTCGACTTCAACCAAGCGGAGCCCTGTGAAACCGGTCCTGCCACCTTTTCATTATAATAGTTATGGAATTAGAATTAAACTAAAAGGGATTCAAAGAAAAAGTATGCAAAAGGAAAGAAAATGAGTTAAAAGAGAAGTGTCCCTTTCGGGGGAAAAGAAGGGCTTATGTGGGATGCATGCTGGCTTCAAATGAACATGACATGCTTCTTGGACTGGACGCCCGACCCACACAAACTTTCCAGCTTTTTGTGAACCCATTAATCCGCAATTTCAAACCTAGGGAACCTTGCCAGGACACTTTTAGTGATGAGATGTCTTCTCTTTGGTCGACATCGTCCTTTGCGGGTTTTCGCCAATCGACCTCTCTCATTTCTCTTCTCACCGTCGCCTGATAGTGCTCTTTGAGAGTTTTCACTAAGCAGACTCTCTCATTTTCAATTTCTCTACTCATAATCGCCTTATGGTGCCCGAAGGTTTTTACCGATATGACTCTCTCATTTTATTTCTCTCAATTCAGGTTGTATCAGATTCCATCAATAACATTTTTCACTTTACATGCCTTTGCTAATTGATCTGAAAGACTTGAACGAAGTCTTTGGTTAAAAAAGATTTGAGTGGAATTACAACTTTGGAACCATTTCGACAGATTCAAACCGAATCGTTATATCATCTGCCCCAGTTTCAATTTTGGGGGAATTGGGGGTTTTTGTTTTGGTGTGACTGAACCTCAGGGAGAGGCTGCCTACGTACCCTTTCGGGATCATGTCAAAACGTAGTTTGGACCATAAGATCGTTTGTCTTTTGACTTTCCCGATTTTTCTTTTGTATACTTTTTTTTTTAGTACTTCCGGGTTCCAAAGAGGGCAGCCAAAGAAACAGAACTGGCTCAAAGGGTTTTCAAAGGATTGATAGTGTTTGGGGTAGCGAGAAGGAAAGCCCTCGTCATCTCAATTACATAAAAGCCATCAGCCCAAGATGTTTAGACATAGTAACTTTTCACTGCATCTGCATTAACTGCTGTTTCAGGATCATTTCCTTCAATGTCACCCAGATACAGTGCTCCTCTTGGTAATATTTTTCGGATAATGTATGGACCCTTCCAATTAGGAGCGAACTTTCCTTTTGCTTCCTGGTGATGAGGGAGAATGCGTTTGAGCACAAGTTGCCCCACTTCAAAATTCCTCGGACGTACTTTCTTGGTATAGGTATGGGCCATTCTTTGTTGGTACAACTGCCCTTGGCAAACGCCATTTGCTTTTCATCAACTAAGGAAAACTGCTCCAGCCGGGTTTTAACCCATTCACTATCTTCAATTTCTGCTTCCATAATTATACAAAGTGGAGGAATTTCTATTTCTGCTGGTATGACTGCTTCAGTTCCATAGACCAACAAATATGGGGTTGCTCCAATTGATGTACGCACTGTGGTTCGATACCCGAGTAATTCAAAATGAATCTTTTCATGCCACTGCCTAGAGTTGAATCATTTTTCTCAAAATCTTCTTGATGTTCTTGTTTGCTGCTTCAACGACACCATTGGCTTTTGGACGGTAAGGAGTAGAGTTTCCGTGTGTTATCTTGAATTGTTCACATACCTCTACCATCAGACGGATATTCAAATTTGCAGCATTATCGATAATGATAATAGCAGGGATACCGAAACGGCATATGATGTTGGAATGCATAAAGTCCACTACAACTTTCTTGGTGACTGCCTTGAGAGTGATGGCCTTAACCCATTTTGTGAAGTAATCAATTGCAACCAATATGAATCTATGCCCATTAGAAGTTTTTGGCTCAATCGGCCTGATGGCATCCATACCCCAAGCAACGAATGGCCAAGGAGCTGACATCGGGTGAAGCTCTATTGGTGGTGCATGAATCGAATCACCGTGAACCTAGCATTGATGCCATTTCGGACAAAACTGAAGCAGTCCTTTTCCATAGTTATCCAATAATATCCCGTTTTCAGGATTTTCTTTGCTAAAACATATCCATTTATATGAGGCCCGCACTCTCCTACATGCACTTCATGCATGATTCTTCCAGCTTCCTCAGCATCAACACATCTTAACAAGTTGAGGTCCGGGGTCTTTTTATACAAAACATCACCACTTAAGAAATAACCACTTGGCTGCATTCTAATGGTTTTTTTCTGATCTCCTGTGGCTTGCTCAGGGTATTCTTGTTTTTTCAAAAATCGCTTGATATCATGATACCATGGCTGAGTACTAGATTCTATCTCGACTGCATTACAATAATCATGCCTTTATTTGATTTGAATTTCCAGGGGATCAATGTGGGCATTGCTTGGGTAAAGTAACATTGATGCTAACGTGGTGAGTGCATCAGCCAGTTCATTGCGACATCGAGGAATGTACCTGAATTCTATTGACTTGAAGCGTTTGGTAAGGTCATCCATATGTTGCCGATATGGAATGAGCTTTACATCTCGGGTCTCCTACTCTCCTTGTGCTTGACAGATAATTAAGTCATAATCTCCCATGATCAATAAATCTTCGACCTCTTGGTCAATGACCATATTCATGCCCATGATGCAAGCTTCATATTCAGTTGTATTATTTGTGCAGAAAATCGGAGCCTAGCTGTGGCTAAATAATGCTGACCATTGGGTGATATAAAGATTGCCCCAATACCTACACCTCTTGCATTTACTGCTTCATCAAAGAACATTTTCCATACACAAGTATCTTCAGCGATGACT
This sequence comes from Nicotiana noctiflora, assembly GCA_032618575.1. Lineage (NCBI taxonomy): Eukaryota > Viridiplantae > Streptophyta > Magnoliopsida > Solanales > Solanaceae > Nicotiana > Nicotiana noctiflora. Next base: position 5,821 of record JASVEL010010573.1, read on the forward strand.
TCTGCTGAATTAACTTCTTCATCTGGGAAATGTGTGCTCAGTGGTTGGTATTCATCATCAACCAGGTTTTCTCCCAAATGATCTGCCAATGCCTGTGATTTTATTGTTGTGCGAGTGACATAGACTATGTCAAATTCAGTGAGCAGGATTTTCCATTTTTCCAGTCTCCCAGTGGGCATCGACTTCTGAAATATGTATTTCAAACGATCCAGCCTGGTTATAAGATAGGTAGTATGGGCTTGCAGATAGTGTCTCAACTTCTTCGCAACCCATGCCAGTGCACAACAGTTCTTTCCAGCAAAGTATATTTGGCCTCATAGCTAGTAAACTTCTTACTTAGATAATATATTTCTTGATTTTTCTTGCCGGTTTCATCATGTTGCCCCAGAACACAACCAAAAGAGTTTTCTAGCACCTGTCAAATATAAGAAGAGAGGTCATCCTGATTCAGGTGGGACCAATACCGGAGGATTTGACAGATATTCCTTGATTTTATCGAAAGCTTCTTGACATTCAACCCTCCATTTGATTATATATTTCAATGACCGTTGGCCCTGTGGTAGTCAATTGAGCAATGAACTGACTGATACGGTTTAACCTGCCCAATAAGCTCATCACGTCTTTCTTAGTTCTTGGAGGAGGTAGATCTCGAATAGCCTTTTTCTTTGTTGGATTTAGCTCGATACCCCTCCTGCTGACTATAAAACCCAGGAGCTTGCCCGATGGAACTCTGAAAGCATATTTGGCCGGATTTAGCTTCAAATCATACTTACGCAGCCGTTCAAAGAACTTTCTCAGGTCTCGAACATGATCATTCCTAGTTCGAGACTTGATAATTATGTCATCTACATACACATCTATCTCTTTATGCATCTTGTCATGAAAAGGTCATACCCCTCATGTATGTTGCCCCGTCATTCTTCAACCCAAATGGCATAACCCTATAACACTAGGTACCCCATGGCGTAGTGAAAGCTGTCTTTTCAGCGTCTTCTTCATCCATCAGCACCTGATGATATCCTGCGTAACAATCCACAAAGGATTATATTTCATGTTTGGCGCAGTTATAAACAAGGATGTGTATGTTAGGCAAAGGGAAATTGTCTTTTGGACTTTCCCTATTCAAATCTTTGTAATCCACACACACCCGGGCCTTCCCATCTTTCTATGGAACAGGAACCACATTAGCTAACCATGTAGTATATCGGACCACCCGAATTACCCTTGTTTTCAGCTATTTTGTGATTTCTTCCTTGATCTTATCACTGATATCAATTTTGAACTTTCTTTGTTTTTGTTGCACTGGATGACAGTCGGGGTAAATTGGTAGTTTATGCACCACTAAATCCACACTCAGCCCTGGCATGTCGTCATATGACCAAGCAAACACATCTTTAAATTCAAACAAGAGTTGGATTATTGCATCTCGAGTTTTCTCATCTATGTGAATGCTTATTTGGGTTTCTCTTATTTCCTCAGCGGTTCCCAAATTAACCGGTTCTATGTCATTTAGATTTGACTTAGGTTTGTTCTCAAATTGTTCCAATTCTCGGTTTATTTCCCTAAAAGCCTCTTCTTCATCATATTCTGGTTTTTGATACATTATTTCACAATTAGACATCGTGTTTGAGTCTGGGCATGAAGTCCGCAGGCATGTCAAGTTATTTAAAGCCACATTATTATAACTGAAAATAAAAAAGGAAAAAGGAAAAATAACAAGAAATAAAAAAAAACTAAAAGGAAAATGGATATGAAATATTGATTTCATTCTTGGAATTTGGGAAGATAACAATGTTTACATGAATATAAAAGACAAGAGACTAAAAGAAAACATCTGAGTTACACCCTAAAATAACTCGAGATGCAAAATAAGGTGACAAGGCTAATCTACCAGGACTCCCGCCTGATCGGGAATGGAGTAGCATTCCAATTCTGGAGTTTGGCATCTGGTCCCATGTAGAGCACCTCAGCGGTGCTAGTCCCTTCCCCTGGCTTGGCCACGTGGGTCTCATAAAGCATTTTCCTCATGGATCCACAAATATCTTCTATTTCCTCTGTCGTGAAAACTTCGTCATCTTCTTCTTCAATATACTTGGGTTTGACAAAGGTCTCATACAAATGTGGCACTGGTTGTGACAGAACACATCCTTATTTCTTCCTTTCCTCAGCCCATGTTTCATCCTCTGGAGTAAGGTGAACACTTATCCCGAAATACTTTTCTACAATGGGTAGAGTTACTGGCTCATCTATTCCTTGCAAAGCTTTCCCCAATCCTTTTCCTTGTTTGAAGTCATGTCTGATCATTTCTTTGGCCACCATGATCGATGCATTAGACAAGAAAGGCTGGAGGCATAGACCTCCTTCCTCATATTGGTCATCTACCACAACTTCAAAGGCTTGATAAACGATATGCTCACTTCCTTATCTTGCCTCCAAACATGGAATAGATGGGTCACGATAGATAGACTGCTCATCTTCTCAATGGACTACAATATCCTGATCCTTATATTCAAATTTTACCATCTGGTAGAGTGTAGAGGGCATGACTCCTGCAGCGTGAATCCAAGGCCTTCCCAAAAGAAAATTTTATGATGTATCCATATCCAGTACTTGGAATGTGACCTCGAAATCCACTGGGCCTTTGGTCAGTATCAAATCAATTTTGCCGATGGTGTCTCTCTTTATGCCATAAAAGCTCTCACGCGGACATTGTTGGGATGAATCCTCCCTGTTCCTATCTCCATTCTTTGCAACGTGGAGAGTAGGCAAATATCAACCCCTGAGCCTCCATCTACCATGACCCACTTAACATAGTAACCCTTACATTTGATAGTTAAGTGTAACCCTTTATTATGAGTAGCTCCCTCTGGCGGCAAATCATTCTTGCTAAAAGAAAGTTGACTGATACCAAAAAAGCTTTCTGCCATTCTCTCCAATTGTTCAACTGATGTTCCGCTAGGCACATATCTCTCGTTCAAGGTTTTCATGAGGATCTTCGGATGTTCGGCAGACTTGGTCACCAATGTCAAGAGTGATATTTGTTCAGGACACCCTCTTCAACTGTTCCACCATTTCATAGTCAGGCATTTTTATCTTTTGAAAGAAGGCTTCTGCCTCCTTGGCGCTTACTGGCTTTTCAGATGGAAAGAGTTTTCTTGTAGCGTTGTTGGCTTCAAGTACATTTGAGTATTTTTCGAAAGGGATGGTTTTTGGGAGTTCTCCTGTAATTTCCTTGCCTTCATAGGTAACCACAGTTTGTTGGTAGTTCCATGGCACTGCAGAGGGGTCGGTCATTGGCTTCTGTGGTGCGCGTCCAATAACCACTGGCTCACTCAGCTAAGGTAGTTTGATTGTCCCCCGCACCACATAAGCCCTTTTTGGTACGTACACTTGTGTCCCTTTCTTTACTTCATATTTCTTGAGAGTGCTCACGAGTAATTGCTTCTCTTGACGACCCCTTGAAACATAATGAACCCTGTGTTTAGGAGGCACAGACTTGGCTTTCGCCTCAATTTTCATTTTAGGTTCAAATTTGATAGCTTTATTCTTCTTCTCCCTTTTTTCCATCTTCAGGGATGCCTTAGGTTTCTTTTCGGCATCGACAATAGGAACTATAGCTTTTAAGGCTGGATCAAATTCTTGGTCTTCACAAATTATACCAATTACCGGCCCATTGTTGTGAGCGGGAAACAGGTTATTAGTAACATTTGGGGCTTCTTCTCTCATCAGCACTATTTTCCCTTGTTCAATCAAATCATCCACGGTCTTTTTCAATGTCCAGCAGTTATTAGTGTTATGCCCTTCCGCTCCTGAATGGTAGGCAGAATGGATACCCCTTTGATAGGCTGGAGATTCCGGGTTCGGCCTGTTTTGAGGGATAGGTTGTAGTAGGTTCATCTGGACGAGCTTCGGGAACAAACTGGAGTATGGTTCACCAATTGGTGTAAAATTTGGTCGTCTAGGTGGTTCCCGAGGGCGGAAATTATTTTGTGGTGGTCGGGGATTATATATTGTTTTTGAAAGGAGGCTGGTTTCTTTGGAATGGAGGTGGGTTTCGATTAGCTTGCGGTTGTGGTCGGCCAAACGGTTGAGCATTCATTACCGCATAAGGTGGAGGAGCATAAGTCATGTCTATGTAGGGGTAATAGTGTTGAGGGGTTCTTTCAGCAAACATTGGTCTAGGGGCCCGGTATCTTCTCCCTCCTGATGCTGCCATCACTGTTTCTTCCTTCTTCTTGCCTTTAGCCATTCCTCCAGACCCACCTTCGATGACTTGGGAGGTTGCTCTTATGGCTGATTGACTCAAGATTCTGCCTGCCTTTAAACCATTATCCACCATTTCTCCAATCTTTATGGCTTCTGCAAAAGGTTTACCCATGGAGGACATCATGTTTTGAAAAAAATCTGCTTCGTGGGCATGTAGAAAAACGGCCACCCTCTCCACCTCATCCATCGGAGGTGTTTCCCTTGACGCCTACTCGCGCTACTTGATTGCATATTCATGGAAACTTTCTGAAGGTTTTTTCTTGAGATTCGCCAAAGAGTTCCTATCTGGTGCAATATCTATATTGTACTGAAACTGTCGGACAAAGTCTCTAGCAAGGTCATCCCATATATGCTATCGAGATATGTCCTGATCCATGTACCATTCTGATGCTATATCCACCAAATGTTTTCCAAAATAGGCCATCAGAAACTCTTCTTTGCCACCAGCTCCACATAGCTGATTATAGTACCTTTTAAGATGAGCTATGGGATTACCATGTCCAACGTACTTTTCGAACTTTGGTGTCTTAAATCCCACAGGCAGGTGTGCGTGAGGGAACATGCACAGATCATTGTAAGAGACATTTTTCTGCCCACTTAGTCCTTGCATATTCTTAAGACTCTGTTCCAAACTCCTCATCCTTTTTGTCATGTCATCCTGTTCTGAGGATTTAAGAGGTTTGTCCTGCTCCAGTGTTGGCTCATAAAGAGGCCGAGAATATGTGTATTAAGGGTAGTGCGGAGGGTCAGCCTGAAAGACCGGATTGTGTTATGTGAAAATTCAAGGGTCAAAAGCATGTTTTGGCAATGATGGTTGAGTTATTGCAGAGGATGGTGGAGCAGTGAAAATGTTGGGGGTATTGCTAGATGGAAGCATTTGTGGGTGAGCTTCAGAGGGTGTTACAAAATAGATAGAAGTCATGGTAGGTTGGCCCCGAGGAATATTTGGATGACTGATGGGGACAGTGGTAACTCCTCCAGATCTGGGGAACAATTCTGGGAATCCATCTTCAGGGATGCCTAAGGTTTCTTTTCGGCATCGACAATAGGAATTATAGCTTTTAAGGCTGGATCAAATTCTTGGTCTTCACAGATCATACCAATTACTGGCCCATTGTTGTGAGCGGGCAACGGGTTATTAGTAACATTTGGGACTTCTTCATCCTTTAGCACTATCTTTCCTTGTTCGATCAAATCTTCCACAACCCTTTTCAATGTCTAGCAGTGGTCAGTGATGTGCCCTTCCGCTCATGAATGGTAGGGAGAATGGATACCCCTTTGATAGGCTGGAGATTCCGGGTTCAACCTGCTTGGGGAATAGGCTGTAGTAAGTTCATCTGTACAAGTTTTGGGAATAAGGTGGAGTATGGTTCACCAATTGGTGTAAAATTTGGTCGTTTAGATGGTTCCCGGGGGAGGAAATTATTTTGTGGTGGTCGGGGATTATATTGGTTTTAGAAAGGAGGCTGCTTTCTTTGGAATGGAGGTGGATTTCGATTAGCTTGCAGTTGCGCTCGGCCAAACGGTTGAGCATTCATTACCGCATAAGGTGGAGGAGCATAAGTCATGTCTGTGTGGGGGTAATATTGCTGAGGGGTTCTTTCAGAAAACATTGGTCTAGGGGCCCGGTATCTTCTCCCTCCTGATGCTGCCATCACTATTTCTTCCTTCTTCTTGCCTTTAGTCATTCCTTCAGACCGCCTTGGATGACTTGGGAGGTTGCTCTTATGGCTGATTGACTCAAGATTCTACCTGCCTTTAAACCATTATCCACCATTTCTCCAATCTTTATGGCTTATGCAAAAGGTTTACCCATGGCGGACATCATGTTTTGAAAAAAATCTACTTCGTGGGCTTGTAGAAAAACAGTCACCATCTGCACCTCATACATCGGAGGTGTTTCCCTTGACGCCTACTCGCGCCACTTGATTGCATATTCGTAGAAACTTTCTGAAGGCTTTTTCTTGAGATTCACCAAAGAGTTCCTATTTGGTGCAATGTCTATATTGGACTGAAACTATCGGACAAAGTCTCTAGCATGGTCATCACAGATATGCTATCGAGATATGTCCTGATCCATGTACCATTCTGATGCTATACCCACCAAACTTTTTCCAAAATAGGCCATCAGTAACTCTTCTTTGCCACCAGCTCCACATAGCTGATTATAGTACCTTTTAAGATGAGCTATGGGATTACCATGTCCAACGTACTTTTCGAACTTTGGTGTCTTAAATCCCACAGGCAGGTGTGCGTGAGGGAACATGCACAGATCATTGTAAGAGACATTTTTCTGCCCACTTAGTCCTTGCATATTCTTAAGACTCTGTTCCAAACTCCTCATCCTTTTTGTCATGTCATCATGTTCTGAGGTTTTAACAGGTTTGTCCTGCTCCAGTGTTGGCTCATAAAGAGGCCGAGAATATGTGTATTAAGGGTAGTGCGGAGGGTCAGCCTGAAAGACCGGATTGTGTTATGTGAAAATTCAAGGGTCAAAAGCATGTTTTGGCAATGATGGTTGAGTTATTGCAGAGGATGGTGGAGCAGTGTGAAAATGTTGGGGTATTGCCAGATGGAAACACTTGTGGGTGAGCTTCAGAGGGTGTTACGAAATAGTTAACAGTCATGGTAGATTGGCCTAGAGGAATATTTGGATGACTGATGGGGATAGTGGTAACTCCTCCTGATCTGGGGAACAATTCTAGGAATCCAGGGATAGTACTTGGGGGTTCCTTCCCGTTGTTCCAAGCGTCCCACATCTCCATCAAGCGCAAGTGCCGTATTCTACTTTCTTCAGCTGTGTAGGATTTGGAGACTGGGATCCCAGAAAGTGGACTGTCTTCAGATATAGGGATTGCGGGAATTGCCATTTCAGACGACATCTCAGTGCTTCCCTTGGATCTGGTGAAGTATCGATGTGAGGCCAGCTTACCACAATCCAACCACGGTTTCTAAAAACTTAGCTGGAATCGACAACAACAATGGTTAGTGTGACACAAGTAACAGATAGGTAACTACACATTGCAATGGATGCACCTGCACAGTTAACTGTGTATCTACTTGATTACTTTGGCTGCATGCGTCATCCCGGCTTTTCTCTTGTTCCCTTTTCCTTTTCTTTCTCTTTTTGTTTTATTTTCTCTTATTTTTGTTTGATTTTTCTCTCAATTCCTTATTTCTTTCTCTTGTCTTTCTTTTTCCTTTTTTTTTCCTTTTATTTATTTCCCCCATATTTCTCTTTTTTTTCTTTTTCTTAGGATTACGATCGAATCTTATGTAGATTGCCTACGTATCATGACCCCGCATGAATCAGACCAAGCATAGTTCTTGCAAATAAGTGCAAAATTAAACGCAAGAGACAATTTTTGGGTATTTTCATTAAGAACAACTACGATTACAAAATTACTAAACTATTTGTTTTCATTTTCCAAAGAAAAATACAAAAGACTCAAAACAAAATACAGACTCGACTAATCTAGGAATACATCAAAGCTTCAAACTCTGGGACCCGCGGGGCGTCATTCGGCCTCGCCGCAGGCATGCGCGCAAGACCCCTTTGTAGGTGCTCTAAATCATTCATGACTTGCCGAACAAATAGCATCACTGAAGCAAAGAAAGTGGTTCTGCCCATCCTTTCACCATCTTGGCATCTCTTGACAATATAATGTGCAATGCATTGGATTCTTTCCCTGATTTGACCTTTTTCTTGAAGAAGTCGGCTTATCTGTTGAGTGCGGGCCTCTAATACTCAAGAATCTTGAAGGTGAAGGTCTTGCAGCAATTTTACTTCCCTTTGAATTTCGGCTATCATCTCATAGCACCAGCTCCTCTCAGCTTGAAACTCTTTGTCTAAACAAGTCATCTTTTCTTCCTAAGCATTTTTTTTCTTCTCATGTTGGCAATGGTTTCTTCATAATCTCTTTTCAAATGTTGTACATACCGAGCTCTTTCCTCGGTTTTCTTGGCCTAGTGTGTTTGAAATTTCGCCAGGTTCCTCTCAGATCTTTCTAACTCTCCTTGACAATCCGAGACTTGCTTTCTCAACCCTTTGTTCAATCTATCGTCAGACACACTTCTTTCTCTATTTCTAGCATCTACTTTCATTTGTTGGATCTGTGACTTAAGAGCTACATTTTCCTCGGACAATTTCTTTTTCTCCCCTTCGTTAGAAGCCATTTGGACATCTTTCTCGAATTGAAGGTCCCGCACCTGTTGCTCTAATGCCCCAATTTTGAATTGATATTCTTTCTCTTTTGCCAACCAATCCCATTGGACCTGGGCTACGTCAGTAAACTGTTGTACATAAGGTCTTTTAGAGGGTCTCCCAGGAATTCGGAACCTTTTGTTAAACCATGCAAAATATTTGGAGTCCACCTCACCCCTTGCTCGATCCTCTATCAGGGTGTTAGGTTGCAGATACCGACTTTCATTCCATATTTTCTAATTCTTGCTTCCGAGAAAGTAGCTTTATGAACCAACTCAATAATCTATTCACTTAAATCCTCATCGTTGTGCATTGTTTGGAACCTCCCGAATTGTCGCATGACCATGTAAGGTGCGTAAGGTTGTATGCTTCGAATGCCCATTAGAACTATATACGGGACTTCTGCTGAAGTATAGACAACTACGGTAGCGGGAAGCCACCCATAAGCCCACTTTACCTTTTCCGCATTCAATGAACTCAAACATGATGACCAAGCCTCAACACCTTTGGGGAATTTGATGCCTGCAACTCGAGTTTCAAATTCATTGATGCAACTAAGCCCAGTTAACCCAAAAATCATGTACCCTGTGTGATGACATAAATGCTCCTGGATCCACATTTGTAATATAAGATTACACCCTTGAAAGAATTTCTCCCCTTCCCGACACTTAGTAAAAGCCCGATAAATTTCTGCGACAATTAAGGAGACCACTGTGCTATTAGGCTTTTTCATAGCTACTTCAACCATTCCTACTAGTGCGAGATCTATATTCCCATCTTCCCTTGGGAAAATCACAATTCCTAGAAAGGCCACAATAAATGCTAACCCTCGCCGAGCTTCCCATTTGTCTTTATTTCCCTCGTGTTTTAAGCCGGTGTTAGTTTCATCAAATCCCCTCGGGTTGCCATATCGATGATAGAGGAAATTGAAAGTACAACACCCATCTGCTAGGTACGGTTCCTGGATATCTCGACTGATATTCAATAAGTCTAAGAATTTGTGGAGTGTGACCGGCTGGGTGATAAAGGATATCTATTTCGCATGTTTCCATTAAGGCCTGCATACCCTGCTATTTCTTCCAATGTCGGTGTGAGCTTACAATCGGAGAATCTGAAGACATTTCGAGTCGGATCCCAAAATGTTATCTATGCTTCAATAATATCTTTTCTCTGTCTTATGTTCATAAGTCCCGTAAGGCCACCCAGAATTTTTACCACTGATTCTTTACTTCCATCTCGAAGTCTTTCCACCACATATGGAGGTGAAGGGGTATCTCTCTAAGGACTGAGAAGGTTTTGATGTCTTTTGAATTCATCCTGCACATTTATTTAATGATTAAAAGGTAAAAGTGGCTATTTCTGCAAAATTTTGTTTAAGGGACTACAAACTTGAAAAACACGTCAAAAATTTCTCATCCTGGGGCCCATGGGGCATCATTCAGCATCACCACAGGCCGGTGCAAGACTGAAAAATTTTAATGCCAATTGCAACTATTTTAAGACTAGGCCATGTAATGGCTTAAAACACAAAATGGTTATTTTTGCAAAATTTCGGTTGAGGAAACCAGATTTAGCGGATACGGCCTTTCAATCTCCAAAAGGAAGATTTTTAGGTTGTTCCCTCAAATCATTTAAAATGACTCGGGGTGGCTGTTCTTGTAAAAACGGCCTTCTGGTGTCTTTTTGAAGACATTCGGCTTATTTTACACAAGAATGGCAGCACCCAACTTATTTATAATGAAAAATTAAAAATTTGATATTTTTTGGCTATTTTTTGAAAAGGGGAGGTTGGACCCGATGAGGGTTGCCTACGTATCTCACATCTGGTGAGAATCAAACCAGCGTAGTTCGGGCCGATGGGACAAAATCAAAACTATTTTTGACCAATATTTTCTATTTTATATTTTTTTTTCAAATATCTTCTATTTTTTTTTCATTTTTCAAAAATCCGGCAGCATTTTGGTACTATTAGGGTTGGGTTTTGCACAATAAATCGTTATCCTCCCTTAGTCCTAAGACTGCCATTTTTTTTATAATTTTCACTCATTGATATACAAGCCGGTCAAACATGCAGAGCCGAGCAAATAATTACAAGTAGCACGTAATATGCATCAGGTAGGTCATTTAATTTGGGTCACCTATCCTAGATGGACGTGATGCAAATAAGCGTCCTACTAGGGATCCGGCATGAGTTTATTGTGCATCCAGGTTTAAATCCTAGGTTTATTGGTCTAGATCTGGCTTACCCGAGCGGACAACTCAGGCCGAGGAGGAGGCAGTGTACTGGGATACAGAAGCTTGCCCGGCTTAGCAACTTATCCAAACCTCGTTCTAAATTGAGAAAGACTCTAAACAAAAGAGAAGATACACGAAGTGCACCCTTCTCCATGATGTAGAAGACTCGGAAAGAGGAAGGGATTCGCGACTGTTTATATATACACGTTCAACCAACATTAAAGCGGTAAAACATTTAACACATATAGCATGGAAGCATGTAGAAAAATCAAATAAATCCAAATATAATAATTATACTAAGCTCGAATTCTTTGAACCCTGAACCGAAATTCTGGGTTCGTATCCCCAGCAGAGTCGTCAGAGCTGTCATAGCTCCCTTTTTACACAGCTACCCCGAAGGATAAATATACAAAAGGGAGTTTTTTCAATTAAAGTGATATTATTCGAATTGGGATTATTATTTATTTTTAGAGTTGCCACTCGGGAAAAGATTGGCTTTTGGTATCCCGAGTCACCGGTTTAAATCCCAAATCGATGAAAATTATTCGACTTCCTAATTGGATTCTGCGAACCAGAAATTATGTGTAAGGAGTTCTATTGACCCGAGGGAAGGTGTTAGGCACCCCCGGAGCCCGTGATTCTAGCACGATGACTTAAATTATTATAAATGGCTAAAAATCTAATTTTTTTACATGTTCCAACATGTAGTGCAATTTTATAATTATTTACCGCTTTTAAATTATTTTACGAAAGTGAACGTCACCTAAAAATATATTTTCGGATCACGTCACATGAAATGTACTCGAATCCTCGACACATCTTTATTTGAGATTTTCGAATTTGGATTTGGGTTTTATGAAATACACACCTGAATTAGGAAGGTAAGATTATTAAAAATGCGCAAATATTGTCCAACGTATTATAATCTTTTGGGGGGTCATAAAATTCGCTAAACGACCCATCCCGATATTCTAAATATTTTAAGCCTTTATTGAGGGCCCCACAATTTTGTATTTTTATTGGGCGAGGCTCGTCTCATTTTATTTTTAAAAGGATAAACCTAAAAGTAACTATATTTTCTATTTTTTTTGTCTTGTCTCTAAAAGAAAAGAGAAGATCCTAATTGATTATTAGAATTCGGGTGTTTAGGTTCAAGTCCGGGCCCAAATAAAAGGAAGAACCTTCTAACTTGGCGCTACCTAACCCAAAATCCAAACTTATGTTAAAACTAATTGAGTAATTGCAATTTATGAACAATGGTCTCAAAGGACCATTCACTTGCCTTAAGTAGAAATACCTCAAACTGGGCCTGAATTTGGCCCAATTTCTCATCAGTCAGCCGCAGAAACAACAATGGGACCCAAATGACCAATCCTTAATACTATTTTAAACAGGAACTCCAAAATTTAATCAAATTATTATACCAATCAATTATCATAAGCCAACAATTTTAATGATTTGATTTAGTGTAAGTGGACCTTGTTTTCTCTACTGATTTCAAACAATTGTTAAGATGCAACAGAAATACAAATTGAAAATCCAAATCGAGTTCATTAATTCACGTGATTCAAATTAGCAATTATAGGAAATTATCATCAACTTACTCAATTTAAAATTAATTTAACATTAGCTTTATTCAATCATACGTCTACTCTATGTATTACGACATAAGTGGTGTCACTACACATCACATACAAATCAACTACAACTATCCAAATCCCAAACAAATAACTACTCCAAATCAACTACAACTATTTCAAGAGTTCAGTTATACTTTATGCAATTATATGATTCATAATTTAACAACTAACTAATTCACATTCCACTTTTAGTTTAGTACAAACCAGTCAGTCTAATTTATAGTCCAGGAAATATATTAAAAAAAAATAAACTGAACCTAATACAAAGCATCCATTACATTTGGACAAACATGTATCAGGAGACTGATGAACATTTCATTTCACTTTTATTTTTAATTTTCAAAGCTACATCAAGCTGAATTTGGATGTGTACATGGAGTTAATTCAAATAAGAAGCAGAAGAGGAGTCAGCAACAATAACAACAACAACCAAAAATCAACCAGTGAGAATAAATCCAAAATCAACCCAGAACAACTCTATAACGGCCCAGAAAACAATCAGAACTTAACGAAGTCCATGAAAACGAGATAAATTTTCTTGAAACCAAATTAAAACTCAAAAACCAACCCAGATAAAGCTTCAACGGCTAAAACAACCAGAAATTTAACTAAGGAAGTATAGGTCAAATAGCTAAACAGTGAGAGTCAACCACAATTTAGATCGAACAGAAGTTTTTTTTTTTTGGTTTTCCTATTGTTTTTGTATTTGTTTTTGGATTTTTTGGAGGAGTTAAGATCTAAGATAAAATCTGGAATTGAAAAGGAATTTTTTGGGGAATTCAAAAGTTGGAAGGGTTTAGGGAATTTTCAGAACTTCTAACTTGTTATTCAAGGCATTTGGGTACATTTTATAGGCCTAAATGAGGACAACCCTCATATTTTCTATTTTCCTTATTGGTCCCTAACTATTTTCAAATTAGTCCTTGTGTTTTTAACTTGTTACTTAAGTAAGTGCCTTTAATCTGCTGAAACTTACACCTAGACCCCTTCTAGAAGGGTCTAGGGGGTTCTTTTAAACCTACAATACCCATACTACCCTTTCATGCCTTCTTTAATTACTAACCTAAGGATTTTTGCCTTTTCCAATGCCCATTTTATGCCTGCTAGTCCTTATTACTGCAGACCTCCCCCTTTTGCTTTATGTCCAAACTAGCCTTAACAATTTCCTAAAATTACTAAGCATAATTAACCTACTGAATTTAACTATCAGCTATAACCAAACACTTGTAGTTATGCTAAAAGAAAATCTGAAATTTAACTAAGAGTATCACAAAAATCTAATCTGATCTATAGAACTAATTCTAATATCAAACGAATCAAATTAAGAACATTTGAAAATTACAGCAAGTTATTGTAAAATTAGAGCAAAAAAAGGAAACTAGAATTACTACTCTAAATAAGCATGGATAATGAACTAATTAAACTAAGAAATTGAATTACAGACTTAAAAACCTACTAAAGAGATCTAAATGGATTTTTAAAGCAACAATGAACGAGTTCTAACATTTAAATTCGAAATCCCAAAAAATCAAATCTAAGGGGAAACCAATTAACAATGAATAATCAGAAACCCTAATTAGACTATTGGTTATAACAGAGGAAACAAAATTAATTAATTAAAAAAAAGTCAGTAATTGAAAACTTACTGATAGCTTGAGACTGCCACTGCTCGATTCGAGCGAATATATGGTCAATTGGTCACCACGGACGATGAGAATATCTTGATGAAGATGAAGAAAGTACTATGGGACTGGTTGAATGAAATTTGATGAAACTAGGGTTCGCCGAAAAAATTTCAAGTCTAAATTCGAGCAAATCTGGTTATGTTTGAGAGTTGTGACTATAGGAGTTGTGTGGGCAATGAAGAAGAGCATCTATGGTGTAAAATTTAAGGCCAGCGGCGTAAGTTGCAACTTGGTCAGAAAAAATCAAACGTATATTCGACAAATTTTGTTGAGATTCGAGGGGAAAGATTTGTGGTAAGGGGAAGAGGAGGACGAGAGGAATCAGTGGTGTTAATTTTGGGGTTATTGGAGTTAGTTACCTTCGCCTGCGGTAGGGTTCCGGCGAGGGCGGCGGGGTTTTTTTTAAGCGATTCGTTCGTATTTGAGGGAATCCAACGATGGGAATGGAAAGAGGAAGGGGAGGTGGTGTTGTGGTGCAAGTTTGGGATCGATTGGTGACCGGCCGCCGCCGTGAGGCGATTTCCCGCAGCGGTCAATGGTGGTAGAGGGTGGTTCTAATTTTCTGTATGAGGAATGAATGGAGACGGAAAGGGAGAGGGGGGCAGGTATTTAGACACTTATATATTTACTAACCTAGGACATTATCATTCGTTAGATCAAAATCTAAGGGATGCGATTAAAGCACCAAACGTCGTTGTTTGGTATTTGGACTGGATTAGGTCAGACATCACTTGGGCTGGTCTGGGGCTAATTTGAATTGGGTTGGGCAATATTTAACAAATGTCCTAATTTAGTATCTTATGTAAACATAAGATCATTGATGAGGGATCTTTATGATCAATGATGAGTAATAAATGAATAACAACCAATAAAACGCAATATTTTTCTTTTTATGTTATTTTTTGATTTTATAAAAATGTAAACACTAAAGCAAATATCTAATATAATTCAAAATTACACTACTTAACTCCTAAAATTATTTAAAATTCTTTTTAAAGGCCAATACAACAATTAACAAATAAAAGTGCAAAGAAACTATTTTTGTGATTTTCTTTAAATTTTGTTCTAAAAAAATTAATATCTAATTAATACTAAAATTGTGAAATTAAATCACTAAATGCATGTGCATATTTTTCGTATATGAATAAAAATGCAACCAATTAGCACAAAAATTCAACAAAATTTACAAAAATTGTAAAATAATAAAGAAATCAACTATTTGAAACTTTTGGAATCATTTTCTTAGGGAAAAAATTATGTGCTCGCAATAGGGATGGAATTTCGACCGATTTTCCAGATTTTTGTGTGCTAAATACCACACCATCAGCATGTACCCGGGCTATCGGACCCGAATCGCCTTAATTTTTTTGGCCCATCAAAAATGACCTAAGGAGCAATAGCCTCAGGTGCCTTTCCCCAAACCGGAGCTACTGGTGGCTCCTAAGTCGCAGCTTAGGAAGGTGGTCAGGCTACACCACATTCTCCTCATTGGCCTCTACCCCAGCCCCGGCCTCTCATGGATCTAGTAGGGGAGCAGGTGTCTGATCATAATATCCATCAGTGCGTGTCCTTACAATCTATGAGAGTATAGAAAGACAAAAATTCAGATTTCAAAATCAACAAATTCACACGATATGGAATCAAAGAAGTTGAATTTTCCTAACAGTTTGTTAGTCTCTCGAAGATAAGTACAAATGTCTCAGTACCGATCCGCAAGACTTTACTAAACCTCATTATGACTAGTAACACCATGAACCTAGAGCTATAATACCAACTTGCCACAATACCAAAATTCCACCTAAGGTAGTCATGATGGCACATAGTCTCTACGACTAGGTAAGCTTAACATTCATGAATAGTGTAACGAGATTTAACAACTAAGATAATAAGATAATTCGATAAAACTCATAATAGCTCGAAACAGAACTGTTGTAATAAAATTCTCAAAATCGGTAGAAATGAGTCATAATCTCTACAGGATTACACTGAAAATAAGGATAAAAGATGGCTCCGAGGACAGCGAGTGTCGAGCATGTATACCTTGAAGTCTCCAAAATGTATGGTCCACTCACTGATGCAGGGCCTGAGTCGAAGTATCTGGATTTTCACAAAAATATGCAGGGGTGTAGTATGTGTACACCACAACGATACCTAGTAAGTATCAAGCCTAACCTCGGTAGAGTAGTGATGAGGACAACTCAACATACCTACTAGGATAAGAAAAACTGAACAAGTATAGTACAGTCTAATGATGAAAACGAGGAAATTGAACCCGTAACTGCTACATTGCACCCGCCTTTAACTGAGACAAAGGCAATTAAGACATCACAGAAGAAACACATAATAAGAATGCCAAGGAAATGATGCAAACGAAACATAAGTGATGTAAATAAAAGGTATCAACAAGAATCACTACCAAGGTACCGCTTCGTTGTTTCATTTCACAAATCAAATCACAATCATTCCTTATATCACCGCGGGAGCCTTACATTTAGTTTTGAAAATTATTTTTTCTAAATAGCTACCCGCGTTTTAGCCAGTGCCCCTATTTATTTCCCCCTCTATGTTATATTGTGGTTATGTGACTTGCCGGGGTGGTTGGTTTTGATTCCCAAAATCTTATACCACTGCATATGCATATTAATTTTACAATATATCACAAATTACACCTCAATTTCCCAATATCACAACTTGCCAAAGAGATCAACAATAATATTATTTTTAAAATAAAGAGCCCATAGATCAACCACAATGTAAAAAAAAGTCTCAATAATAACAATCGGAAGTGAATAGCTCAACAAAATAATATTTTACAACTGAACACTTTGCCTCAATGTGAATCATGACCTTTATAACTCAATGCCTCTTTCAACAACAAGATATTACAAGAATAACAACTTCAAGTGAAGAACTCAACAGTTATGTAAAGACATTAACAAGTGCAAGAGATAAGACTAGGCAAGTATTAACGATGACAAGTAGAGCACGTGAAGATAGACTAATGATGATGAAGATAATTTACTATGGAAACTCAATTAAAGGCATGAAAAAAATTTACATAGCTAAATCGGCCAATTACCACACTTAGCCTCGTGTACACACTCGTCACCTTGCGTACACAACTTCCACATATCATAATTATCACAAAACAACACCAATCCTAAGGAGTAATTTTCCCACACGAAGTAAGACACTTACCTCAAAACGCGCTAACTCAATCTACTAGTAAGCCTTTCCACAATTGTTTAACTCCGAACGGTTCAAATCTAACCAAAACAATGTCATATCATAAATACAAACTATAGGAAGCTATTTCGAAACAAAAATTTTGATATTTGAAAAGAGATAAAAAGTCAATCTGGGACTGCATCTCCAAATCCGACCAAAATTATATAATTCGATTACACATTCGATAATGAGTCCAACCATACAATAATTACTCAAATCCAACCTCGCTTTTCAAATCCCAAAATTTTAGCCTAAGGAATTTCACAAATTTTTCCCAAATTTCCAACTCAAGACACTTATTAAATGATGAAAACAACAATAGATTCGTGTAAACCAAAATTGAGTTAGGATTTTTTACCCAATGTTTTCCTTGAAAATCTCCCGAGAAATTGCCTCAGGCGAGCTTCTCTAGGTCCAAAAATGGATTATGAAATCAAAACCTCGAAATTAGGCCTTTTCTACCCAGCGTTTTCGCTTTTATAAAATGGCTACTGGATCCTTAACACAAGACAAATCCTTATCCAACTGGACTGAGCTAAAATCTAGCACATGAGACGGATCATCGTGATACTTTCAAAGTATTGAAACACTGAATATTAGATGATATGCAGCTAGACTAGGGGGTATTGCAAGCTTGTATGCTACCCTTCCATTCCTCTCAAGAATCATAAAAGGTCCAATATACCTAACGCTCAACTTCCCCTTCTTCCTAAACCTCATAATGCCCGTCATAGGCGAAACACGAATCAGAACCTTCTCTCCAACCATATCAGAACCATCACGATCTCTTCGGTCAGCATAACTCTTCTTTCCTGACGAGGCTATATAGAGCCTATCCTTAATCACTTTAAACTTTTTCAAGCATTCTGAACCAAGTTTGTGCACAATAATCCAACGTCACAACTGGTTGGCAAAGGCCTGAACATCCATCGCCATAGGCCTCTTGATAATGGTAAAATATGCCAAACTACCCTAACTCTCCGCCCGGCGACTCAAGGCATCCACCACAACTTTATCACATACGCACAGACCATATTCTCTAGTATCTGGATAGTGCGCTCGGACTGGCCGTCCATCAGAGGGTGAAATATTATGCTCAACTTAACCTGAGTACCAAACTCATGTTGTACATCCTTGCAGAACTGTGATGTAAGCTTTGTATCCCGGTTAGAGATTATAGATACCGGCACACCATGAAGCTTGAAAATCTCACGGATATAAACTCGAGCCAATTGCTCGGAAGAATAAGCAGTCATCACTGGAATGAAATGAGTTGTCTTGGTCAGCCTATCCACAATCACCCAAACTGCATTAAACTTCCGCTGATTCCATGGAAACCCAACAACAAAATCCATAGTGATCCGCTCCCATTTTCATTCTGAAATCTCTAATTCTGAAGTAACCCACTTGGCCGCTAATGCTCATACTTCACATGTTGGAAATTTTGACACTGAGCTATATATTCCACTATGTCTTTCTTCATTCTCCTCCACCAATAATGCTGCCTCAAGTTCTGATACATCTTCGTGGCACTCGGATGAATGGAGTATCGCAAAATGTGAGCCTCTTGGAGAATCAACTCACGCAATCCGTCTACATTAGGCACACACAGCCTTGCATGCATACTCAATGCACCATCATCTCTAATAGTGACCTCATTGGCATCACCGTGCTGAACCTTGTCCTCAAGGACATGCAAATGAGGTTCATCATACTGACGCTCCCTGATACAATCATAAAGCGAAGATTGGAAGACCACACAAGCCAGAACTCAACTCGGCTCAGATATATCAAATGTAACAAACTGGTTGGCCAAGGCCTGAACATCCAATGCTAATTGTCTCTCTGATAGATATGCTAAGCTCCCCAAACTCTCTGCCCTGCGACTCAAGGCATCAACCACCACATTAGCCTTCATGGGATGGTATAGAATAGTGATATCATAATTCTTAAACAGATCTAACCACCTCCGCTGACGCAAGTTAAGATCATTTTGTTTGAACAGTGCTGCAAATTCCGGTGGTCAGTGTAGATCTTACAAGGGACATCTTACAAATTAGGGGTGGGCATAATATCACCGAAAACATCAGCTAAATCGTGAATTTCGATTTTTGGTTTCAGTTTAATCGGTTTTGGTCGGTGCACAATTTTGTAATCAGATAATGAGCAGTTGAACTAGCTTCCAGTAGACTGGTGTTTGTAATCGCGAGAAGCCCCACGACGTTTACGAAAGAGATGGGAATGACTTTTTTAGGAACTACAAAGTAACTTTAGCAGAGGCACTGGGAGGAACTACTATCAACGTCACAACGTAAAGCCTGGTTATGGCACCATTCTATATCAATACTGTTTTATTGAGATCGCATGAGGTATACAACGCTCACATATAAGGAAGGTGAGGTTTGGGGATGAGGCAACGCTTGTGCATCGCATTCGCGCGACCTGGGACACGGTCACGTGGGTTTATGAAGCTTGTTAATCGCGTTTGTGGCTAGATTCACGTGATTGTGCTGAGTGTTTTATTGAGTTGGGGAGAATTGTTATACGCGATCGCGAGTCTTCATCCACGATCGCGACATAGGACGATTGGGCAGTAAAACGAGGGTTTCATCTCATTTTTCATTTTTGGATCTAAAGAGCTTGTTTTGTGGAGATTTTTTATGAGTTTTTCAAGAAATTCTTCGGGGTAAATGACTCTAACTCGATTTTATCTATATTACACGAATCCATTATTATATTCATCATTTAATTAGTGATTTGAGTTGAAAATTTGGGGAAAATAGTGAAAACATGATCACAAATCCTCTTAAGTTTCCTAGTATGTCCTTAGCCAATCCCTTGCCCTATTCCCTCTATGACCACTCACCGGTGTTGACTTTTTTCTTTTCTATTTAGAGATTGAAACTTCATTATTCGAAATAGCTTCCTATAGTTTGTATTTATGATATGACATTGTTTTGGTTAGATTTGAACCGTTCGGAGTTAAACAATTGTGGAAAGGCTTACTAGTAGATTGAGTTAGCGCGTTTTGAGGTAAGTGTCTTACTTCGTGTGGGAAAATTACTCCTTAGGATTGGAGTTATTTTGTTTCATTTGTGGTACGTGAAAGCCGTGTACGCAAGGTGACAAGTGGGTGCACTGGCTATATGTTGTAAGTGACCAGTTTAAAGTTATGTATATTCTTTTCATGCCTTCAATTCAATCGTCATTACATATGATCTTCATCATCATTAATATATCCGTACGTGATTTACTCGACATTTTAAACACTTGTCTCAGCTATTACTTGTGACATGTTTAGTAAAGTCCTTGTTTCCTTTTATCCATATTCATTATTTAATTGTTATATTTTTTACTTGAAATTTCTATTCTTGGAATATCTTGTTGTTGAAATTGATATTGAGTTGCAAAGGTCGTGATTCCTATTGAGGCAAAGTATTAAGTTGTGAAATATCATTTGATTGAGTTACTTTTCCTGTTGTTATTATTGAGACTCTTATGTACATTGCGGTTGAGTCATGGGTTCTTTATTGTAAAAACATTGTTATTGTTGATTTCTTTGGCAAGTTGTGATATTGGGTACTTGCGGTGTGATTTGTGATACATTGTGATATTGATACGCATGCAGTGGTATAAGGTTTTGAGGTTGAAACACATGCGGTGAGATAAGGAGGGATTGATACGTGTGTTTCTCATTGGGGAACTACTTGAAGCCACATGGTGTGATAAGGTGGGCTAAAATACGGGAAGCTATTTCGGGAAAATTTATTTCAAAACTAAATGCAAGGCTCTCGTGGTCATATCAAGAAAGATTGCGAATTTTTAGTGATTTGATACTACAAGGCGGTACCTCGGTAATGATTCTTGTGATGCTTTTCTATTACTTCACTTGTGTTTTGGTTGCTTTGTTTCCTTGGCAAATCATCCTGTGTAATTTATTAGGGTAATTCGCAGTAATACTTTGAAATAGCAATTCGTAGTAGTTTACTACGATATGTCAGCAAAATATAAAAAAAATGTTAAATACCTATTTCGCATTTTTATACTGCGAAATGCCTTAACGACAGAAATTCCGTTAAAGTAATTCGTAATATAAAACTGCGAAATAGGTATTAAAGTAACTTTTTTTTAACATCAAAAATGTGTTTTATGTTAAAAAAAATCATTATTTCAGATTTGGAGTTTTAAAGGTATACTAGCCAGCATCCGCAAGCCTCGAAGTCACCCTCTATCTAGTTCTATTTCATTATCCCTTTATATAGATACTATTATATAAAGATGTTCGGTATACTCTTGTATAGCTGGTGGCTTGGTATCATCAGATTTTGGGGATTTTTATTGAGTTGAAGTGTTATTTTATGATAGTTGTTGAACCATTTGAAAGTTTTTATCACTTCTCACTTAAATTTTGCATGTATGTTAGGCTTACCTAGTCTTAGAGACTAGGTGCCATCACGATATCCTACAAATGAAAATTGGGATCATGACAAGTTGGTATCAGAACTCTAAATTCATAGGTGTTTGGGTCCCTTTCTACGGGCAAAATGATGAATCACATTCTTTCTTACCCAACTAGGCAGCTTCTACTTTTCTTGAACAAAAGCTTTATTTCTTTGATTGGCCTTTTCTTTTGCATTACATTCATATTTGTAATGGCCAGCCTTACCACATTATGTGCAGATTTTATTTTCAGGAAGAGTGAGGTACTTGCTTTTTGGATCCCATTTTGGAGCTTGAGTCGCCGGTGCAGTAGCTGGGGCAGCACCTGCAGTTCCCCCAATTGTTTCCGCTCAGGATCAGGTCCTGGAGGTAGAGGATTCGGCAGGAACAGCTCAGGCACCACCTATGCCTATTGTTATTCCAGGCGTTCAGGAGGCCCTGACCTAGATTTTATCAGTATGTGCGGGCCTTGCTCAAGCGATTTCGGCTACTACGCTGCAGCTACTTCGCAAGAAGGGGTGGCACTCAGACTCCTGCCACCCGGACACCTGAGTAGGTAGTTCAGGGACTTCAGACACTAGGGGTACCTCCAGCCCAGCAGGTTGCAGCTGCTCAAGACTATGTTGCTCCTGTAATGCTAGAGGATGAGCAACACAGATTGGAGAGGTTTAGGAGACTCCAACCTCCGTCATCTAGTGGTGCTGAGGGTGAGGATGCACATGGTTTCTTTACAAGAATCAGAGATGCTTCGGACCGTGGGTATTCTGGAGACTAATGGGGTCTCATTCACTACTTTCCAGTTTTGTGGTGCTGCACTTAATTTGTGGGCACGGGTTTACGAGGAGGGTGGCCTAGTGGATGCAACTTCACTCATATGGGTTTAATTTTCGGAGATATTCTTGAGAGAGTTTGTACCCTAGAGCCTTCGGGATGCATGGTGAGAAAATGTTTAGCAGTTGCGCTAGGGTACCATGACAGTGTCAGAGTATGCCGCTGGATCCAGTGAGTTGTCCAGACATGTACCTACCTTGGTTTCCACAGTCATAAAGCGAGTCCACTGATTCATCGAGGGGCTCAATTAAAGAAGTGGTCAATGAATTGTGAAACTATAAAAATGACTCATCAAGTAAGTGAAATTGTGAATTTAATGGCTCCCAAACTGGAAGGGTGGTTTCACAATCCCTTGTACCAAGAGGCCTTGAGACTCGAGCACATATAGTGGTGCATGTGCCCCGGTTGCAACCCATCATTGGTAATGGCTATGTGAGCCGCCTTATTCATTCAGCACTTCCAGCTTCTATCAGTATTTTGGCCACTCCTAGGCCTTAGGTTGCCCATTATGCACCACTATTTTCTACTGCACCTCCCGCATGAATGCTTTTAGCGGCCAGTCTAGCTGATTATGATTGAGACAGTTCTTGCAGCCACATCCTCAGAGAGCATATTTTGAGTGTTGTGGCACTCGTCATATGGTGAGGACTACCCCCGGACTTAAGAAGGATGCACCTCCAAAGACTACTTAGGCTCCGCATATTCCACAGGGCCCTCAGTCTTCTTAGGCCATGGTTACCACACTAGCTGCCACTCCAACTGCATTATCAGCTCGACGTGGCGGCCGAGCAAGCGGAGGTCATCGTAGAAGAGGAGGCCATGCTAGATATTATGCTCTTCCTACTAGGACGGAGGAATTTGCATCCGATTTTATCATCACAGGTATTGTTCCAATCTGTCATAGAGATGCACCGGTCTTATTTGATCCAGGCTCTACTTATTCCTATGTATCATCTTACTCAGGTCCATATTTGGGTATATCCCGTGCTTCTTTGAGTTCTCCTATCTTTGTGTTCACGCCAATGGGAGATTCCATTACTGTTGACTGTGTGTATCAGTCGTGTTTAGTGGTTCTTGGTGGTTTTCAGAATACTAAGTGGAGACTCTGAATCTTTTAATAATATAATTCCATTTCGATTGTCCTTTAATTAAAAAAACTCCCTTTATTATACTTTCGGGGGTGTGGTAAAAAAAAGGCATGACAGCCGTGATTGGAGCGTAGGGGCACTTCAGATTATATTCCTAGAAGGGTGGTGTCCTTCCTTAAGGTACAACGGATGGTTGGGAAGGGGTGTAAGGCATATCTAGCCTTTTTGTGAGATTTTAGTTTTGATACTCCTACCGTTGAGTCAATTCTTGTTTTGATGGACTATCTAAATGTATTTTCGGTGGATCTTCTGGACATACTGCTTGATAGCGATGGTATTTACTTGATACCGAGCACTTATCCCATTTCTATTCCACTATATCGTATGGCCCCGACAGATTTGAATGAGTTAAAGGAGTAGTTGCAGGAGTTGCTTGATAAGGTCTTCATTCGACCTAGTATGTCACCTTGGGGTGCTCCGGTCTTATTTGTGAAGAAGAAAAAGGATGGTTCTATATGCATGTTACTAATTATTAATAGTTGAACAAGGTTACAATGAAGAACATGTATCCATTGCCACTCATTGATGACCTATTTGATCATCTAGGTGCCAGAGTATTCTCAAAGATTGATTTGCGATTAGGTTATCACCAGCAAATGATTGGTGATTAAGATATTCTGAAGACTGCTTTTAGGACTCGGTGTGGTCACTATGAGTTTCTTGTGATGTCATTTGTTACAACCCAAAGTCAAGTATGTTATTTCATACCATAAGGTAGTCAACGTAAATTCATGAAGATACTATCTTTAAGATGATAAGAAGTTAATCCTACTGATACTAAAAGGCATAAACCACATCAACAAACATCGATTCTATGAATAGCAACCCAATTCAAGCTTATTGAAACTATGAACTTCTGCATTCCAAAGCCAATGTCGATTTATACCAAAACAACTCCGATTGACTTCAAATTTTACACAAAAGTCATAAATGAGATGACAGACCTATTGCCCCTTCCGAAATCGTAATCCAACCCTAGTATCAATAAGGTCAACCCCCAATCAAAATTTCCAACCTTCCAAACCTTCAACTTTCTAACGTTTACCAATTCAAGTCGAAACGACCTACGGACCTCCAAATTAACATCCAGACACCTTCCTAAATGCAAAAATCACTATATAGATCTATTGGAACCATAAAAACTCTATTCTACAGTCATCTACACAAAAGTCAAACTATAGTCAACTCTTTCAACTTAAGCCTCCGACTTAGGGACTATATGTCCCATTCCACTTCAAAATTCACTCGAACTAAAATGAAACACCCTCGACAAATAAAATAACCACAATATAACATAGAGGAGGAAGTAAATACCCATCCGCAAGACTCTACTAAATATTTTCTCATAACTCATAGAACGTATGAACCTAGAGCTCTGATTTCAACTTATTAGGATCCAAAATCTAACTAGTTGTAATGGCACCTAACCCAATCCGCTAGGTAAAACAATCTAATAGTAATCCAACTCTAAGGAGATCTAATAGGAAAAATAAGGATAACATAACTGAACATTTATACAAGGAATCTGCAAGGACTGGTAGTAAAAATCACGATCTTACAAGATTTAGAGTTTATAAAGCTAGTTTGAAATAAATAATTCATCCGTTTGAAATGTACATAAAAAGATTTTTATAAATCTAGAGATACCATGAATAGGAGGCAGCTACAAGCAGAGTGCAGGTTCATCTTCAAAGCATGATTGAGTCATACACAACAATATCAGCTCCAAAGTCTACACACAAGGTGTACAAGTGTAGTACGAGTAAAACTTACCACATATACTCAATAAGTAACAAACTTAACCTTAGGTTGAAAGCAATGACGAACTTGGACAACGTTCAGAGTCCAATACCAATAGCCAAGAATAACTCATAACAATATATTAAAAGTAGCACAAAATATAACTCAAAGATATGATGCTCAGTTCATTCATAGTTACAGAAAATAGGCAAACTTTTCAGGTATAACAGTAAAATCCAAATCTTCTTTTGAACAGGTAAATGTTTCATTATCAAATGACATGAGGAAAGTACATATCTATGCCTACATGTCAATGTATGTGAGAAACGAGGAATGACATGATATTGTACATCATGAGGGAAAATGCATCTCTATGCATGTATGTCAAGTGTGCATGTCAAAAACATATTTATTTTAATTTTGGAATTAATTGCCCGGTGCAAAAATCCTGTGCTCACATAACTCATCACTCTCAATCACTCAACGCTGTATAGAGCAGATCCACCCCGAATCAAATATCATGAATCAATAGCAACTACACTTACTGTGGATGTGCAGACTCTGGAGGGGCAGACCCAGCCCAAGCGCTATAATAAGCTATATATATAAAGCCATATGGCTTGTTGTGTTGTGCAGCTTGATCCACAATATCTCTCATAACATGACTCTCAGGCCCCAACTGAGTCATTAATCTCTCCAGCCTCTCGGGCTCACAAATGTCACGTCAATCAGCCAAACGGGCTCACAAATCTCATGTCAATCAGCCAAACAATGTTAACATGAAGTGATAACAAAGGATAATAGAGAATGAGATATGATATGCGAATGAATGAATATGACTGTGTGTGTAACTGCAACTTAAGCAAATAACTCAATAGCAGAGATGACCTCAGTGGGTCCCAACAGGATAAGTATATGGTCTAAATATGATTTCTATCCTCGATTACAACTCAATTGCTCTAACACATAGAAATTTCATGGATAGAAACAAGATTAGGTAACTGCAAACTAACATAGAATCAACCAGTTCATAATTCACACGGTGTACGCCAACACACCCGTAGCCTAGCAAGTGCATCAGTTCAACACCAAACACATAACACGTATGTTCAGAAATTCATACCCTCAGCACCATATTTAGAAGTGTTACTTACCTCGAACAAGTGGAATCCAATATCGAGCAAGTCAAACAATACTATAGAAATGCCATCTTACACGTACCGACCTTCGAACGACTTGAAACTATCAAGAGTCTCGCGGATCGGTATAGAGACGTCTGTATTTATCCCCGATCTTCAAGCATAGTGTCACGCCCCAAACCTGGGGAGGCTTGGATGGCACCCGGTGTCATACTAGCTCGTGCAAACCACTCTATAACTCATTTTTTTCCTTCTAATTATCACGGGCCAACATGGCCATAACTTGTAATGTATAACTATACGTGGGCAAGCATTGTATCAATGAACCATCATTCTTAAAACATTAATACATATGGGCCTTCAATGCCTCTGACATACTGTACATAATGAACATGTATTTACAAAGCCTCTAGGATAACTTGACATCAAATGGGATAGGGTACCAGCCTACCCATAAGTGTGTAGCAAAACTCTGACATGATGACTCATAGACTCGGTTGCAGTCCGAATGAGATGGAGTCTTACCGATCCTTCATTGAATGCCAATCTCGTCTATGAGGAGGGCTTGTCAAACTACTTATATATACCTGCCGGCATGAATGCAGCGTCCCCAACAAAAGGACGTCAATACGAATAATATACTGAGTATGTAAAGCGGAACTGAAATAAAACATAAGTCAACATTAATTAAAGACATATAAGAATCAATCTGCATCATACAAATTATTATATATTTGATGCCTCTCGTAATACTATTACCTATATTGTAACATGACAGCCCAACTAATCAATGGTAACTTCCCGTCCAGCCAAAGCATAGTGGTAAATGCATAATTGTCCAACCGGCCATAGCATGATGGTAAATGCATGACTACCCGACTGGCCGTAGCATAGTGGTAAATGCATGATTGCTCGACCGATCGTAGCTCGGTGGTAAATAAAGATGCATGACTGCCCAACCGGTCATAGCTCGGTGGTAAATAAAGATATATGACTGCCAACCGACCGTAGCTCAGTGGTAAATGAAGATGCATATAACACTACATTATGAATAGTAACATGTTTATTGTATGCCTTAATAGAGACTTAAAACGTGGTAAATGAAGATGCATGTATCACTATATTATAAACATTAACATCTTTATCATATACCTCAATAGAGAACTAGATACATACTTGGACATACTTGAATATTACTTTTCGGGAATGAATAATATAGATATCTTTTTAACATCTAAAAGTAGAAACACTTATGGAACAATATTACGATTTTGTATCGTTATTTTGATTATGCTAAAAACAAGAAAATAGCCTTAACATACTTGAGCCGGTTCTCCAAACAATTCCTCTAACACACGACAATCGCAATAAAATACATGACGACAAGATCGGAATAGGGAAAAATCCGTATGATATTTTTGAGAAAGGCTGCACCGTACTCTATTAAATTATAAAATCTCACGTTTTGAATTGTCGAAAAACCTATGAAATATTACATCTTGAATTGTTGAAGAATCTATGGAATTTGGCATTGCTTTCATTTAGTTATCTTGCCGAAGCCTTTTTGGTTATAGTACACCTTCATTTTTTAATTGAAGAATGAATCTTAGTCTTGGTTTCAAGACTTGTGTCACATTTATTCCTTAAAATGTGACACCTTTCACTCTTTATAAGAGTTATTAGATCGGAAGGGGGTTGCTGCCACGTATTGGGGTGTTAAGTCATCCAAAATCTGTTATTATCTAAAAATGTTAATTAAAATTAGATTTGATTTTGTGGTTCTAAAAGTACGTGATTTATTTTTATGCTAGTTGTTAGGAAGTAGATGCTAAGAATGAGATAAGAGCTTGAAGATAGAACGTTGTGCAAACCGAGTAGCCGTGAATCGGGGTCTCGAGCTAGCCTGTACCGGGCCTCGAGATCGAGCTAAAGCATGAGGCTATGGGCGGCTGATGAAGGACTAACAAACATAAGATCATTGATGAGGGATCTTTATGATCAATGATGAGTAATAAATGAATAACAACCAATAAAACGCAATAAATATAAGCAAGATGATAAATGCTAGAAATAAAATCAAGGGAGAATATGTTTAAGTTAGAGAGTAGAAAATGTTCTTGTTCTTCTATTGAATATCATGTGTCCAACAAATGACAAGGGCTCCCATTATATATGAAGGGAAATCTCAACATAGTACAAATACATTTATTATAAAGATGTGCGGCTGGTACAACCATTTAATGCCACAGTACGGCTTGTACTATCCCGATAGACTTAGTCAGCTTTAACCACGCACCTTGAGAATCACCCACTTATTCATGATAGCCGTCGATCTGCACTGCCTCGAGTTTGACCATGAAACTTTGTGATAATCATATATTTATGTTCCTTAGGTCATGGGTAATAACTTCCTTTGAAATTTTCCAGAATCTGGGCATGTGGGCCTGGGGGTGAAGGAATCTTGCCTTTGGATTGGGTAATCACTTTAATAGTTCGTATATGAACTTTTGAACCTATAACGATTGGCTTTCACACTATTTGATAATTTTGGATTGCTCGGCTATGGTTTCAGGGTTTGAGCGCATTCTTGAGTTTGGAAATTGGCTTTGAGACGAGGTAAGTCTCTTTTCTAATATTGTAAGGGGCAAATTTTCCCATAGGTGAACTTAATTATTATGTAATTATTTGTGGGGGCTACGTACGTACGAGGTTATGAGAGTTCGTACGTATCTACTATTCCTATTACGTTCGGGTAGTTTTAGCTTTACACCATGCTTTGTGGACACCGATTTGATTATACGTTCTAACTGTAACAAAATGAATTAAGTTGAGGATTTATAAGGATATAAAGGCTTCAAATTGAATCGCCTTCATTTTTAAAAGAATCAAGAGAGGGTTATGATTTTAATGATAAAATTATACTTGACCGCATCGCACGTATAATCAGCAAACAGGAAAATTTCATAATTTATATTTGACTGCGCCGCATGTATGATTCGCGAGCGGGATGAATAGATGCATCTATGGTTCATGCCGTTCGATCCAGAGCAGTGAATAATTTATATTTATGTTGGATCGGGCCGAACATCCTCGGTGGTATTTGTGTGTGATAATAGAACTGGAGCTCTTTATAATTTGTATAATTTGCTGCTTGAGAGGTCACTTATTTTAAATGAAGAAAGTACCTTGGGTTCTTAAATATGATGGAAGAATTTTCTAGTTATTTTTCTTGTTCTGAGATTATTACTATCTACATACATTATGATTAAATTTGGAACTTCATATTATTATATTATTGGCCCTAGTAAGTATCAGAGTCGACCCCTCGTCACTACTTCTTCGATGTTAGACGAGATGATTATTGTTACATATTTTTATGTACTCGCTACACTTCTGAACTTAATTATACATGATTTCAGGCAGGTACATTTGTCACCAGTCCGGCATCCAGATTTTATCCCCATTTCGAGATATCACAGTGAGTTGCCTTCTGAGCCATTCTGCAGTAGCTAGAGTCTTATTTATATTATATTTTCTATCTATTTCCTTTCAAACAATAGACTAGTATTCATTTATATTTTCTACTAGATGCATATATACTTGTGACTCTTGATCTTGGCACACATGCTAGTAGACTTATGATTTTGGATTTGCTTGCGTAATTTCAATTTTTACTTATTTGCTCCTGCTTAAATTGTGTTTCATTTGCGAACTACTAAACCTTTTAATAAACGAGAAAATAATATTTACTTAGTAACTTATTTAAAATAGAAAAATTACTAGATTGATTAGTGTTGGCTTGCCTAACAACGGCGTTGGGCGCCATCACGACCTGAAATGAAAATTGGGTTACGAGAACATGGTATCAGAGCACTAGGTTCACGTAGGTCTCACAAGTTATGAGCAGACATTGTTGGATCAGTGCGGAGATGTCCCTACTTATCTTCGATAGGCTATATGGCGTTAGGAAACTACTCTTTATTCATCTCCTGTTGTGCAGTTGATGGTATACTAAGTTTCCTTCTTTTGTTCTCTCACAGATGGTTAAGACACGTACGGTGGACGTTTCAGACCCGGGAGGAGGTGTTCCCCCCATTGTTAGAGGCCAAAGAAGAGGCCCGGAGAGGGCATCGACCCGAGAGAGGGGACAAGGGCATCCCAGAGCTGCCCCGATAGCACCACCAGCAGATCAAGTAGAGGAGTAGAGCGAGGTTCCTATTCTAGAGCCAGCCCCGGTAGATTTCATGATAGCACCAGGCTTTCAGGAGGTCATGGGCTATATGATTTGGTTCATGGACACTATGACTCAGGCTAGTTTATTACCAGTAGACCCAGCCACATCTCAGGCAGGAAAGGGAGCACAGACCCCGACTACTCGGGCTCTTGGGCACACAATTGTAGTATATTAGACTCTGTGTATACTACTCGTGGGAGGGACCATCTAGTTGTCGCGGATGCACCTGAGCCTAGACCAGTTGCGGACAGTGATCCGCAGAAGCTATTGGAGAGATGGACTAGGCTGCACCCTCCTATCTTCGATGGTGAGCGGCATGAGGATCCCCAGGACTTCATTGATTGGTGCAGGAATAGACTGCACAATATGAAGATATTGGAATCCCATGGAGTGGATTTCTCTACTTTCCAGCTGGAGGGCAGGGCCTGTAGATAGTGGCAGTCTTACCGTCTTGGCAGACCAGTGGGTAATCCTCTCATGACTTAGGCCCAGTTTACATGGCTTCTATTGGACACGAATATTCCACCCTCTTAGAAGGAAGAGTTGCAAGGTCAATTTGAGTAGCTCGAGCAGGGTCAGATGTTTGTGACCGATTTTGAGGTGAGGTTTTCTGAATTATCTCTCCATGCACTTATAATACTTCATACGGACACAGAGATAGTGCGAAGATTTGTTTCAGGATTGCACCTCGGTATTCAGGCCAGCATGGCCCGAAAGGTTGAGATGGGTACTAATTATCAGCTAGTAATATAGATTGCTCGGAGGGTTGAAGACTATCGCCGGAGGGGTAAAGAGCAGATGCAGCATGACAAGAGAACCTGATGCTTTGGACAGTATAAAAGTGCCCCGACTAGGGGGCAGAGGTCTGTTTGGGAAGGGTTAGCCTAGCAGGTCCACGTATCCAGCACCACCACCGACTCCCCTATTTTAGTGCTATGCCAGAGAATTCTTATTGCCCGCCAGTTAATCAGGGTTCTTCCTCTGCCTATTTCAGTGTCATGCTAGAGACTTTGTACCACCCACCAGCCATTTAGGGTTCTTCTAGCAGGTATTGAGGCCATCAGGGCCAGGCTTCGGGATAGTAGTCTATGGTATCAAGAGGTTGTTACGAGTGTGGAGATCCAGGTCACATAAAGAGGACTTGCCCCAAAGTTCAAGGCAAGATATGGTTACAGCTCTATTGGCTACCTTACCTTCTTATCAAACAAGAGGTAGAGTTCGGGGAGGTAGATGTCGTCCTAGAGATGGAGGCCAGGCAGGGGTAGGCCAGCCAGCTACTGTTCAGCTAGGTGGAGGCCAGCCAGCTAGCGCTTCAGCTAAGTTCTATGCTTTTCCGGCCAAACCAAATGCAACTACCTCAGATGCCGTGATCATAGTGCATGTTATGCATGAAATAACAAAAGTGAGTAACTCTTATTCAGTGAGAATATAGACAGTAGTTACAATATATATAATAAGTTACACCACATTATTGTCATTGACAATAACTATAGTTGAGTTTTAAATTGGTGTCTTAGTATACAAAAGTTTACATTATCAAAGTATAAAATTAAAATCTTGCTTTTAGGTAATGTAAATGCGGACAGTCTTGGAGAAAGAAAAAGAAAATAAAGGATGGAGAAATGGAAGACAATATTTTGATGGTAATCCCCTTTAAAGAAGTGGTTTGATAATATGCATAAGGGCACTTCAATAAAACGTTAGGAAACAAACATGCCCAATTAATATGACTCATCAAATTAGATGGGTTGTTGGAAAAACAGCATATTATAGTTTGTTGATAAGAGATCAACTCAATGGTATATAAACCTTTTATTAGCTTTTAGGTGTGAAAAATAGGAAAGACCACCTAATGGGCTAATGGCTGATAAGGCCCATATCTTGTGGGAACCTATTAGCTCGATCGTCATGACAGTTTTTTCAACCACTTTGGCATCATAGCATTAGTTGTGTCAACATTGATGAAGTTGCGTGTTTCCAAGTCTTCCTTTTAGGCTACTACTTATACAGGCCCATGTCATCAACATCATCTTTGTTTCTTCTTTTAGCTTGTCGGTAAAACTTCTCTAGCATGGAAGCTGGATTTTCACCAAGGAATTTACAATTTATTATATATATATATATAGTGTTACTTTAACAATGACGGGTAATTAGATTCGATTTCTACAAAAATTAAATTTTGATTTAACTTCTATATATATAAACGGTATAAGTAATTTTTACATTATCAATATAATTTAATCTATTATAAGAGATCTCTATCTCTTTACTTATTTTACGGGCAACTAATTTCATTTATTATGAGTAGACACTGATTGTTATATTTTACATGACACCTGACAGTATACACTATAGTGTATATATAGAAGCTAATTTCTTTAAATTATATGAGCTCACAATGTCAATTTTTGTATATTCTTAGTGTAGTTAAACTAAGTTCTAACCTAAGAAAATGCAGATAAGCGTGTAAATACTTATGTATTTCGATGAGTCCGGAACCTAATTGATGACTTTTTTAACATAAGATACATTTTTAATGTTTAAAAAAAAGATATTTTTTTTACCTATTTCGCAGTATAAAACTGCGAATTGCCTTAACGGAATTTCTGCCGTTAAGGCAATTTGCAGTTATGTACTAGAAAATATTAAAAAAATATTTTTTATTTAATTCGCAGTTGTTTACTGCGAAATGAGTGAAATGAGCCCAGATATTTTTTGAACAGCTATTTAGCAGTTGTATACTATGAATTTGTGTATTTTGCAGTATATAACTGCAAAATAGGTTCATTTTTGGCCCCACTTTCACCGACATAAAAATAATTCAAATTCATAAAATACAGTATAATACTGCAAATTTCATTAAAAAATTGTACACCCCAAGGTCGGACTTGCCTTATTTATAGGCGCGTCAATTTTATAAAAATTCATTCAACACTTAAACTTCAAACAAACGTTTATTCTCTCTTCTCCTTATCAATCAATTTTTTACAATGTCCGAAGTTCCAAAAATAAAGATTTTATTGTATTGGGGGGTGAGGTTGTTGTGGATAATAACTCAGTGAGGTATAGCTCTCCTCCACAGTGTCATGTTAAATTGCCGCTTAATATGGAATACGATACTTTGGTATCGTTGTTACGTAAAAAAATGAGTGAGCGGAGGCGTTCGATTAGTATTAAAGTAACCGGAAGATTTCCTTATTCAGTTGACTTCGCAGGGATTTGCTTATTATTCTAAGTTTAACGTCAAGGATGATGAAACTCTTAGAGATTTTTTGCGGGTTTCGGACGAATATAGGGAATACATTGTAATAAAATTATTAGAAATGTATGTGAATGTGGAAGACCTTAGTAGTAATGAGGGCGTGCATACCAGCAATAACCCCCAGTCATCGGGTGGTTATTTTTTAGCAGCGTTAGCCGGACAGATTGGAGATGGAAGAGCTTTCCTTGATTTAAACTTGTTACCACAGGCGAATGAGCAGGCAGAGAATAATGTGACTACTTCATATAATCAACAAGACGACTGGTAAACTTAATTTTAGAGAATTTTTTTCTTCATGTTTTAATTAGATTTCTATTAACACTCATATTGTTTATAGGGGGTACCATCCGGATTTGAATTTTACAAGTTATGACCCCGCCCCTAGTTGGAATTTGCGTACTCTAGAGTATTGGACCACGATGGTCCATCTGGTAGTTATCACCAACCTGAAAATATCCATCATGAAACTTCAAGACAATACGATTTGTAAGTAAAGTGATATAGCGATATGTACAGTATTTTTCCTGAGTATTGGGTAACTTATATTTTTGTTTGTTTTCTGCAGTGAAAACGAGCTTCTTGAAGCTCCTAGACTAAATCAGTTGCCCATAGACGATGTTTTTACTCGTGACTTAGCAGATGCACAGAGTCAGGAGGATGATAGTGATTATGATAATAATGCGGATGAGTCTGGGGATGAGACACTCTTCCATGAGGAGGGTGATGATGAGAAGGAGGAAGTGAATGTGGAAACTGAGCTGACTAGGGAGCATGTTCCTCCACCTCCCGTTAGACCAAGAGTGTATGAGTCCCACGTGCCTTTTCTTGAGAGAAATATTCCCTACCTTGATAATTTTCCAATCATGCCTTACGTTGATGCCCTCACAAAGGATGATGAAGAATTACGATCGATAATGTTGGATGAATCTAGACCAGTTGTTCTTACAAAGGGCATGTATTTCCCCGACAAAGCTCGCCTAATTAGGGCTGTAAAAATCTACAGTATAAGGGAGTGTCGTGAGATGACGGTAAGTGAGTCAACTATGGATAAATACAAGGCTATATGCCGTAGGTGGTTTATGGGTTGCCACTGGGTGCTGCATGCCACAAAGAAAAAATCAGATTTGTGGAAAGTTGGTAAATTTATTAGTGAGCATAAATGTGAAATAGACACATTCAATGAGAACCACTTCAACTTGGATGTTAACTTAATTTCCCTTGTCTTGGTTCCATTTTTGGAAGTGTCCATTAGATTAAAGATTAAAGAGTGTATTACAGTCGTCCACAAGGAGTATGGTTGTACTATAATCAAAAGAAAGGCATATCTCGGTCGCAAACGTACCTTTGAACTAATTTATGGCGACTGGGATAAGTCTTTTTCAAATATGCCCAGGTACATGGCTGCACTACAACACTTTAACCCCGGGACTATTGTTGAATGGAGGCGTGAGCGAAGTCCGGACAGATCGAAATATATATTCAACTATGTATTTTGGTCATTTAAACCAGCAATAGATGGTTTTGTGCATTGTCGTCCTATAATTTCCATAGACGGTACTCATGTCTATGGTAAGTATGATATTAAGCTTTTGATTGCAGTTGTTGTAGATGCCAATTGAAAAATATTTTCACTAGCTTTTGCCATTTGTGCTAACAAAAGTAAAGAGACGTGGACGTAGTTCTTGAACCACTTGAAGCAGCACGTTGTCAAACAACAGCGTTCAGGTATTTGTCTAATATCTGATCGGCATTGTGGTATTTTACGTTCTGTACGTCACTTGCCTGAATGGCAAGAACCGCATGCATACCACCGTTACTGTGTGAGGCACCTAAAGGCCAATTTTCAAAAGAAATTTCCTGACAAGGCGTTGCATGACTTAATGTGGATGGCTGCAACTGAGCACCAGCTGTATAAATTCACGAGGCGCATTGAAGCAATCCGACAGATAAAACCACAAGCCTATACTTGGTTGATGCAACATGACCCTCAAATGTGGACATTGCATGCTGATGGTGGGAGACGATGGGGAGCCCTCACCACAAACGTGTCAGAGTCATTCAATGGCTTGTTAAAGACTGCCTGTGGACTGCCTGTCACTGCCATGGTCCACATGACTTTCAAACAGAGTGTAGAGAGGTTTGTTGAAAGGCATGCAGCTGCATCGTCATTGATGTACAAGGGTGTTGAATTTATGCCAATACCCATGGCAAGATTTGAAAGGTACAGGAGGCGAGCACAGTGGCATTCTTTTCTTTAGTATGATCATGAACAGGGTATTTTTGAAGTTAAGACCGCTAACCATGGACACCGTGAGAATAATCTACATATGGTGAATGAAAATAGAAGGTTATGTTCATGTGGGAAATGGACCATCTACAACATGTCGTGCCCATATGCATTGAAGTGCTTTCAACAAGTTGGATATGGGGCAACAAAATACATTGATATGCAATACAGTGTTGCAGCATACATAGACACGTATAGTGGGAAGTTGCATCCATTAGGTGCTGAGCATTGTTGGCCGCCGGAACCTTTTAAGTTGGTATGTAACAAGGACTACTTGTGCAAGCTGAAAGTGTAAAAGAGAACATGTATACCAAACCAAATGGATGTTGGTGAGTCCGTTTATGCGCGTAAATGTAGCATATGCTCCCAAACTCGACATGATCGTCGTAAATGTCCTTCAGGTGCTGGGCGTGGTGAGGGTAATACTGTTGAAAGTTCGTCGAATGTAGCCAACTATCAAGCATACCCCTAGTTCTTTATTTTGGTATTATTTGTTGTAATATATGTTTGTACTGTTGTTTGACTCAATATATATAAAATAAATATATTTCCACAATCATGTTACATTTTATTCGTGTCAGGGTCATTTAATATATTATTCGTCACATAATACTACGTTTTGTGGATTTGATATGTCGTGCTTAAAAAGCTGAGAAGCACGTGAAAATTCTGATTTTGTGTTAGTTTTATAAATCAAATAATTAAGTATGTTTTAAAATTGAGGATAATAGTTGTGTATGGGTTCCATGCTTTATATTTGACGCCCGGTACCACATAATAATTATTAATTAATATAAGTCTTAATTTTAATATTTTTAGAATTTTATTAACTTAATAAAATAAATTAAGTATGCTTTTTCAAATTGGAGATAATAGTTATGTATGGGTTCCAGGCTTGATTTTTGACGCCTAGTACCACATAATAATCATTAATTAATATAAGTCCCATTTTCAATATTTTTAGAATTTTATTAACTTAATTAATTAAATTACATATAATTTTACAAAATAAAGATAATGGTTGTTTAAAGTTTTCAGGCTTGATTTTTGACGCCCGGGACCACATTATAATTATTAATTATTATAACTCTCAATTTTAATATTTTTATAATTTTATTAACTTAATTAATTAAATTAAGTATAAAGGAAATGTAACGACCCGGCCCGTCGTTACGGGAATTACCACCCCGTTATGTTGCATTTACATATCTTATGCTTTTATATCAGTGTTAGAACCTATCGGACGAGTTAGGAATGAATTGAATTGAAAATGAAGCAAATAGCATATTTGAAGGAAGTTTGAATATGGAAAGTCAACCTAGAGTTGACTATTGAGTTAGAGTGCTCGGAATCGGATTCTGATGATTCGACTAGTTTCGGGGGATCATTTATGACTTAGGAGAGCAATCGAATTGAATTTGGAGGTCCGGTGTAGTTTTAGGCTTGAATTGGCTAAGGTTGAATTTTGGCGAAATCCGAACGGTAGGTGAGATTTTGATCCGGGAGCCGGAATGGAATTCCGACAGTTGCAGTAGCTCCGTTAGGTGATTTTGGATATGCCTGCAAATTTTCAGGTCATTCGGACATCGTTTGGTCGGGTTTTTGATTGAATTAGCAATTCGGAAATTTTGAAGAAACTTAGGCTTGAATTAGTGTGTAATTGGTGATTTTGATGTTTAGGATGGTGTTTTTATGTTATGAGCAAGTTTGAATGAGGTAATGTGATATACTGGTGGCTTTGATTGAGGTCCCGGGGGCCTCGGGGTGATTTCGGATGGCTAACGGGAATTTTTGAGTTGAAAACTGCAGCAGAAAAATTGCAGAGAAATTTTGTTCTATGCGATCGCAATGCTCGGATGCGATCGCATAGTGTTAGCTACAGTGCCCGGAGAGTTTGTTCTATGCGATCGCATAGTGTTAGCTACAGTGCCCGGAGAGTTTGTTCTATGCGATCGCAATGCTCTGATGCGATCGCATAGTGTTAGCTACAGTACCCGGAGATTTTGTTCTATGCAATCGCATAGTGTTAGCTACAGTGCCCGGAGAGTTTGTTCTATGCGATCGCAATGCTCTGATGCGATCGCATAGTGTTAGCTACAGTACCGGACAGAATGTTAAAAACATTTCAGTCGCGAAAACAACCCATTTTTCCACCATTTTTGGCCGTTCTTGAGAGCTTTTGGACGGGAATTGAAGGGATTTCGACGGGGAATCGTTGGAGGTAAGTTTTATGAGTTAAATACATGTTTTTATACAAGAATCATCCATGGAATTCATGAATCTATAGCTAAAAATCAAGAAAATAGGGCTTGGAGCAAAAACCTTAAATTTAGGATTTGAAGGACCATTTGTGGTCCGAATTGGGAGTTCTTGGTATGTACGGACCCGTGGCGGGACGAGGGTTCTGGAAATATGAGTTTCGAGATTTTTCGAGATGTGGGCCCGGGCTCGGGTTTTGCCAATTTCGTGATTTTTGATATTTTTCGAGTTCTTTCGATTGGGTTATGTTCCATTAGCCTATTTTGATATATTTGTGCTGATTTGTGCTAGTTTTGACATGCGTGGATGCCGGTTCGAGGGGCAAAGGCGTCGCGGGCTAGAGAATTTGCCGGTTCGAGGTGGGTAATACTTGTAAATGATGTCCCGAGGGTTAGTAAACCCCGAACTTGCACATCCTAGTGCTGTATTGAGGTGACTTGCACGCCGGATAACAGGCGTGGGGTAGAGCACCATTGGGGATTGTGACTTGGTCCGTCCCACGTAATAAATAATAACGCCTAATTGTTGAAATGAATTGGACTAATTATCATGTTTGGGTTTCGTGCCAATTATTTGAATCCTTCAAGGATTGATATCACTGTTTTGATAACACTGTGCATATTTTATTCTAAATTTAAGTTTTAAAATGGTATTTTTGCTATTCAGCATTTTTATAAGGTTATGAAAAACTTGAACAAGGTCTTAATAACATTTTTAGTTGTGAGCTAATATGATATTGTTGCCGTAGGGCTTTCTTGATTATTTGTTAGACTGATTGGGGCCGAGGGCCATATGTTAGGGCATGACATTTTATGTGAGCATATGCATACACATGCACGGATCGGACTGCACGCCGCAGTGGTATACGGATCGGGCTGCGCGCCGCAGCAGGTGTGATATTAATATTGTGCTTGGGCTGTAGGAGCCCCTCCGGAGTCTGAACCCCCACAGTGAGCACGGGTACCCAAATTGGATCGGGCTACACGTCGTAGTGGTCATATGCATTGCATGGCATACATACATTGGTTTACGTGTACTACGTGGTATAACATTCAACACTCATACATTACTGGCACACATGCATTAGTTGCCTTATTGACCAGATCTCCTGGTGTAAATTGATAAGGAGTGCTGAGCCCGAGGGGTTGATTTGAGTGCGGACTTGCACTGCTTGAGATTGTATCCAGGTATTGGTATATTATTATGAAAGAAAGTAGCTAAAATCGAGATTTCTAAATAATCTACTCACATATGCTAGAAAGGGATAAAAAGATAGTTCTGTATTGTGTAGCATGAGATAGTGCCTATCGTGGTTTTCTTCCTTCAACATTATTTACTTTTATTACTGCTGAGTTGGAAGTACTCACACCCGACTCCCCGCACCTTGTGTGCAGATCCATGTACATCACAGTGGAGGTGATTCTATTGTGGCTCGGGAATACTTTTGGACAGTCGAGGTAGCTGCCAGCGTTCGCAGGACCTGATTCTCCAGTTTGTCTGTATTTTTGTTCTGATCATCCCACACTTGTGCACAGTTATATTCGCTATTTACACTGTGTATACTCTGTAGAGGCTCATGACTCTCGACCCTTCGGTCTATGGGAGTTGGCACGTGTTGGGACTTGGTTCCCTGTTTTTAATATATCTATCACTGTTGAATTATTCCGTTATACTGAGCTCATAGCTCCGTAAATTGTTGCTGATTGGTCGGGCTGGCCTAGCAGTGTGTCGGGCGCCATCACGACCGGATTTGGGGTCGTGACAAGTTGGTATCAGAGCCTAGGTTTACTAGGCCTCATGAGTCTTGAGCCGGTTAGTAGAGTCTTGTGGATCGGTACGGGGACGCCTGTACTTATCCTCGGGAGGCCGCGAACCTTTAGGAAACACTTCACATTTCTTGGAATTCTTATCGTGCGTACTTGATTCAGCTTCAGATATGCTTTTGAAATTCCTTCCGCACGTCTGTGTACGCATTGATCGCTCAGTAATATAAGTGCCTTATGTGTAGTGGAACGAGTTCAGTCGGGAGGACTCGAGGCCAGATCATTGTCTATGGCTTGAGCACCAAGGTACTAATTCCGCGAGCCGGTATTATGAAGTTCATACGATCGGTACTGATCCTTATTGTGCAAATGGCAGTTTGATAATGGGAGAGCTGTAAGGTATTCAGTTCTTATTGTGATTTGATATGTAGCCCTAGCTATGGGCGTGAGAAATAATTATCATATCTCGTAATTGGATGGTAAAGTGCCTTATGTGTAGTGGAACGAGTTTAAACTCAGGAAGACTAAAGTGATTTTGATATGTGTTATGATTCGAGCAGGTACATCGCAGGTTCAAGTATAAATTATGATAATATGATTCGTATAGTATTGAGACTTAATGTTGTTGAAATACATTGTGATATCTTGTTGAGTTGTGGAAGTATTGTTAGAATGGTTTGGTGATTCTCTGGCAGGTGGATAGGCCAATTTACAAAGGAAACTCTGCCGAAATTTTTGGAAAATTCGGGACTGAGAAAAGATTTTTGTCACCTAAAGAGGGGGGCGTAACTGTTGTGTGTGAATGAATGCAAGAATTGCAAAAGAATTAATATTTCTGATGATTCGAATCTCCGCCGAAGCTTGAAAATGACTTGAGTTTAATCTAACTAGAATTTTGTGGCATCATTTGAGTAGGAATGCTATGAGTAGCTAGAAGTGCCTTGATGTATGGCTCCGTGCCAAGTTGGGGAGGTTGTTGTTGGTTAACTGATTGCACTGTTGTGTGCTATGTTGGCTCTGTCTCTAAGTATGTTGGGAAAATTCTAATAAAAGTTATAGTGCTTCGTAGATGTGAAGAAATACTAGGATGTTGTGAACTTATGTTGGTAAAGA
This sequence comes from Nicotiana noctiflora, assembly GCA_032618575.1. NCBI lineage: Eukaryota > Viridiplantae > Streptophyta > Magnoliopsida > Solanales > Solanaceae > Nicotiana > Nicotiana noctiflora. Next base: position 47,295 of record JASVEL010010573.1, read on the forward strand.
ATATTCACCGTATAGAAAAGAAAGATAGCTGATTGTATCTGTAAGTAATCATGTTCTGCGATGTCAGAGTTCTAACAAAACACGAGTGGTTCTACTCAATAGGACGGTTGAATTACAGCTGAATAAGGGTGAATGATGCCCGACAATGGTTTTGCAGTGTTCAAGATTTTGCTTGTAACAGTCAGGTGCCTTAAGATTTGTGTATGTGGCTAAAGATGGCGGTTTCGTTAGAGAAGATCAAGGCTTGTGTTATATCATGTGAATGACGGGATTCTAGGTATCCGTATTGGGAAGTAATGATGACAATTTAAAAATCGCGGGAAGTTCATCAAAATAAAGTGTGGTAGAATGTGGTACTTCTGGGAAACATTGAGAGAGTATTCAGTGGCCTATGGGTCTTAGACCGTGTGGTCTTGTGTACGAGTCTTCGTGTGGTAACATGAGTTGATGTATTATGGTACTACAGTATAGACTGATATGAAATTAATGATGAATCAGAAAGGAAACTGGGTAAATGGAACAACTTGTTAATAAACCGGAATGGTATAAAAAGGAATACGATTGATTACTGGTATGTGGTTGAAGTAATGAGTCTTGCAGGCATTGCAGCAAAGCTCTTGAGTGCTGGCAGTTGTGTAACTTGATATAGGTATAAGGACTCAGTCCTGGCAGTTAAACTTATGCAACGAATGTGAAGAAATAGTTTGTGATGTGTTTTATCATGGTTTGAAGATGAGTATATTCCTATCGATATGCGAAGCGTGGAATGTGTAATGAGTTTTCTTCTATATGGGATCACGAAAGTCCTTGACTAGTTGAGTGCGCCGATGTTGAGGCGGAGGAAAGGGATATGAATTTCCATGTTGTCTTAGTGTGATATGGTATACACGACGTGTTATGGAAAGTTGATAATGGTATATTCTAGGTTTTGAGATCAGTTCATAATATATGGGAAGTCAATAAAATTATTGAGCGGCGCGGACAACTGCAGGTGAATTAAGAATCGATCTTTCCGATGATTTAAGAAAATGGTACTGCTATTCTATTAACTTGGCAGGGAATATGATCTGATAATATCCAGTGGTATGGTGGTATTCTCTTGTTGGATCGACTAAAATAATTGAGTCGTAGATGGCATAGTGAAATTTTTGAATGGCCGTCGTGGTATGAATGGACGCTTGATGTGCGTTATGTATATGTACGGTGAAATACGGAATCAGGCATAGTGATTCATATGTTATATATGTGTAGGAGACTTGAAATTCTCGTTAATCCGCCTATGCAGTGGTTGTATATCGTGTGCATCGGCACCGTTTTGTGATTATTGGAAATCGGAAGCCTTAGAGGCTCTCTCTTGACTTGATAAAACGAATTCGGATTATGATACTCGATTGCTGACTGGTTGTCATAGGTCAGATTGTCTAGACTAATGTGATATGGACTATGTCGGAAAATGGCACAAATTGCGTAGCAGAGAGCATCAGAGTATGCTCCAACAGAGTAGTTGTACACAGGACCAGCAGGCGGCTGGTAGGTATTGCTTTGTCAATTGGGCCTTCGTGGCGGATATCAGTGCAAAGGTTTCTACTATTGATTCAGTTCCGGCATTGATGAACATTGTTGGATGCATTTCATGTGGCCGAGCTTGAGGCTATATATATATATGTTTGTTGTAATGAGAAACTTGACTCAATGTGCATTTCCTCTTGCGAGATTTATGCGTGGATCGGGTGGCATACTGCCACAGGTATGGTATCTGGATCGGGTGGCACGCCGCCACGGTATGTTATTGGAACGGGTTGCGCGCCGCAACAGTGTGATGTGGAAAATATAGTTTCCTATATCTTACCTTGTATACAATAGTTCCTAGCTTCCGAGGAATAGTCCGTATTGGTTTCGCTCGGGGAATAGCACATCGGTTGTGTCTTTTCAGGATTTGATAGCGTATATCTATCGTATCACCACGGGTGAGGTTGATTGCTTGGGTTCAAGACCTAGATCTGTGCGTGGCTAACCGTTTAGAGCTTAGTGGCTTGAGGTGTTTCATGAGTAATAATGTTGGGGTAGAATCACGAATCGTGGCAAGGCCACATGATGTGATGACCTTTCAAGAATGAGTCGTGCACTCCATTCCTATGATGTGAGACGGGATCTCAGTTATATATTATGATGGTACAAAGGAATTGAATTACAGCCCTGTTGTTGGAGTCAGTTGTCATAATTTGAGTATGTTTAGATGTTTCTATTGGAGCTCATGTTGTGCTCATCGTGGCTTAGGCCGGTGCTGAGGTGTCATATCACCAGTGCGGTGTGTTATAATCGAAATGATCGTCGAAGCCAATAATGAGTGTGAGTATATGTGATTTGAGCTAGTTAGAAAGGCAATACCGAGATTTGGCTCCGAATTTTGTTGTAGTATCAATTAAAAGGGAAATGGATTCATGAATGGTTGACCTGAGAGACGGGTTCGATATATCGCGTGTGCGGTTGCCGTTGGCAGGATATGAAGGTGTTGGAATAAGACTCTATCTAATGACAAAGGTTTTTCAGTTGGTATTTGGTTATCGTGGGAAATTGTTGTGATTAGGGATTATTGTTCCGAGTGATTGGGTTGTTTGACACATCATATTATCTCACCGAGGTGGCGAGTATGGACTATTACAATTGGATCGTGTGTATCCTGAGTATAGGCATGCGATTAGCATTTGGCATATGATTTCAGAAAGTACAATGTGATTTATGGTTCAGATGGCCTGTGAAATTTTGACTATGTGGTGTTTTCGGACTTATGTGAGATAGGGTGACGTATGATCACCCGGATATATGCTTGGTAAGGTCATTCGGCTATTGGGTGGCTTCTAGTACAACTCTGAGTCCGCTCGAGGACGAGCGTTTGTTTAAGTTGGGGAGAATGTAACGACCCGGCCCGTCGTTACGGGAATTACCACCCCGTTATGTTGCATTTACATATCTTATGCTTTTATATCAGTGTTAGAACCTATCGGACGAGTTAGGAATGAATTGAATTGAAAATGAAGCAAATAGCATATTTGAAGGAAGTTTGAATATGGAAAGTCAACCTAGAGTTGACTATTGAGTTAGAGTGCTCGGAATCGGATTCTGATGATTCGACTAGTTTCGGGGGATCATTTATGACTTAGGAGAGCAATCGAATTGAATTTGGAGGTCCGGTGTAGTTTTAGGCTTGAATTGGCTAAGGTTGAATTTTGGCGAAATCCGAACGGTAGGTGAGATTTTGATCCGGGAGCCGGAATGGAATTCCGACAGTTGCAGTAGCTCCGCTAGGTGATTTTGGATATGCCTGCAAATTTTCAGGTCATTCGGACGTCGTTTGGTCGGATTTTTGATCGAAAGTTAGTTTCGGAAGTTTTGAAGAAACTTTGGCTTGAATCCGTGTGTAATTGGTGATTTTGATGTTTAGGATGGTGTTTTTATGTTATGAGCAAGTTTGAATGAGGTAATGTGATATACCGGTGGCTTTGATTGAGGTCCCGGGGGCCTCGGGGTGATTTCGGATGGCTAACGGGAATTTTTGAGTTTAAAAATGCAGCAGAAAATATTGCAGAGAAATTTTGTTCTATGCGATCGCAATGCTCTGATGCGATCGCATAGTGTTAGCTACAGTACCCAGGATTTTGTTCTATGCAATCGCATAGGCTAAGCTACAGTGCCTGGAGAGTTTGTTCTACGCGATCGCAATGCTCTAATGCGATCGCATAGTGTTAGCTACAGTACCCAGTATTTTGTTCTATGCAATCGCATAGACATAGCTATAGTGAACGGAAATTTTGTTCTATGCGATCGCAATGCTCTGATGCGATCGCATAGTGTTAGCTACAGTACCGGACAGAATGTTAAAAACATTTCAGTCGCGAAAACAACCCATTTTTCCACCATTTTTGGCCGTTCTTGAGAGCTTTTGGACGGGAATTGAAGGGATTTCGACGGGGAATCGTTGGAGGTAAGTTTTATGAGTTAAATACATGTTTTTATACAAGAATCATCCATGGAATTCATGAATCTATAGCTAAAAATCAAGAAAATAGGGCTTGGAGCAAAAACCTTAAATTTAGGATTTGAAGGACCATTTGTGGTCCGAATTGGGAGTTCTTGGTATGTACGGACTCGTGGCGAGATGAGGATTCCGAAAATGTGAATTTCAGAATTTTTCGAGATGTGGGCCCGGGGCTCGGGTTTTGCCAAATTTCGTGATTTTTGATATTTTTCGAGTTCTTTCGATTGGGTTATGTTCCATTAGCCTATTTTGATATATTTGTACCGATTTTGACTAGTTTTGACGTGCGTGGATGCCGGTTCGAGGAGCTAAGGCGTCGCGGGCATGAGTTTTCGTCGGTTCGAGGTGGGTAATACTTGTAAATGATGTCCCGAGGGTTAGTAAACCCCGGACTTGCACATCTTAGTGCTGTGTCGAGGTGACTTGCACGCCGGATAACGGGCGTGGGGTAGAGCACCATTGGGGATTGTGACTTGGTCCGTCCCACGTAATAAATAATAACGCCTAATTGTTGAAATGAATTGGACTAATTATCATGTTTGGGTTTCGTGCCAATTATTTGAGTCCTTCAGGGATTGGTATCACTGTTTTGATAACACTGTTCATATTTTATTCTAAATTTAAGTTTTAAAATGGTATTTTTTCTATTAAGCATTTTTATAAGGTTATGAAAAACTTGAACAATGTCTTAATAACATTTTTAGCTGTGAGCTAATATGATATTGTTGTCGTAGGGCTTTCTTGATTATTTGTTAGACTGATTGGGGCCGAGGGCCATATGTTAGGTTTGATAATTTATGTGAGCATATGCATACACATGCATGGATCGGACTGCACGCTGCAGTGGTATACGGATCGGGCTGCGCGCCGCAGCAGGTGTGATATTAATATCGTGCTTGGGCTGTAGGAGCCCCTCCGGAGTCCGAACCCCCACAGTGAGCACGGGTACCCAAATTGGATCGGGCTACACGCCGTAGCGGTCATATGCATTGCATGGCATACATACATTGGTTTACGTGTACTACGTGGCATAACATTCAACACTCATACATTACTGGCACACATGCATTAGTTGCCTTATTGACCAGATCTCCTGGTGTAAATTGATAAGGAGTGCTGAGCCCGAGGGGCTGATTTGAGTGCGGACTTGCACTGCTTGAGATTGTATCCATGTATTGGTATATTATTATGAAAGAAAGTAGCTAAAATTGAGATTTCTAAATAATCTACTCACATATGCTTGAAAGGAATAAAAAGATAGTTCTGTATTGTGTAGCATGAGATAGTGCCTATCGTGGTTTTCTTCCCTTCAGCATTATTTACTTTTATTACCGCTGAGTTGGAAGTACTCACACCCGACTCCCTGCACCTTGTGTGCAGATCCAGGTACATCACAGCAGAGCTGATTCTATTGCGGCTCGGGAGTGCTTTTGGACAGTCGAGGTAGCTGCCAGCGTTCGCAGGACCTGATTCTCCAGTTTGTCTGTATTTTGTTCTGATCATCCCGCACTTGTGCATAGTTATATTCACTATTTACACTTTGTATACTCTGTAGAGGCTCATGACTCTTGACCCTTCTCGGTCTATGGGAGTTGGCACATGTTGGGACTTGGTTCCCTGTTTTTAATATATCTATTACTGTTGTGCTTAAATTGGATAAAGTGAGCTCGTGGCTCCGTGATTATTGTTGATTGGTCGGGCTGGCCTAGCAGTGTGCTGGGCGCCATCACGACCGGATTAAGTATAATTTTTCAAATTGGAGATAATAGTTGTGTATGGGTTCTAGGCTTGATTTTGACGCCCGGTACCACATAATAAACATTAATAAATATAACTCTCAATTTTAATATTTTTATAATTTCATTAACTTGATAAATTAAATTAAGAATAATTTTACAAATTGGAGATAATAGTTGTGTATGGGTTCCAGGCTTGATTTTTGACGCTCGGTACCACATAATAAACCATATAAGTCTCAATTTCAATATTTTTACAGTTTTATTAACTAAAGAAATTAAATTAAGTATAATTTTACAAATTGGAGATAATAGTTTTGTAAATGTTCCATGCTTGATTTTTCACGCCCGGTACCACCAAATAATTCTTAATTATTATAAGTCTCAATTTTAATATTTTTACAATCTTATTAACTTAATAAATTAAATTAAGTATAATTTTACAAATTGGAGATAATAGTTGTGTATGGATTTCAGACTACATTTTTTAGGCCCGATACCACTTAATAATCATTAATTAATATAAGTCTCTACACTAAAAGGCTCTACGCTAAAATAATATTAATAATATAAATATTATTAATCACACTAACATAACATAAACAAAATAAATCAAAAATTAATACAAACATATCATGTGACATGGTATATACTAATATACTAAATTAATACTAACATGGTATATACTAACATATCAACATGATATATACTAACTAAATTAATACTAACATATACTAACAGGATAAATCTTGCAATTAAACCAATCTTTAAGTGTGGGAAGATGTAACGACCCGACCGGTCGTTTTAGAAAATTACGCCCCTATCCCTAATTTAACTGTTCCCCTAAGTTCATTTCTGCTATGGTGGGTTGCCGGGAGAGTTGGTTCCGAAAATTTGAGCATTTTGGGACACTTAGTCCCCAAATAAGAGCTTTGAAACTAGAAAACGGTCCATAGCCGGAACAGTGTTAAGACGATCTCGGAACGGAAATCCGATGGTTCCATTAGCTCCGTTAGGTGATTTCGGGGTTGGGAGCGCGTTCGGAATATATTTTGGAGGTCCGTAGCTCAATTAGGCTTGAAATGCCGAAGGTTGAAATTTTGGTGAATCCGAACGATAGGTGAGATTTTGATCCGGGGGTCGGAATGGAATTCCGACAATTTCTGTAGCTTCATTATGTGATTTTGGATATGTCCGCAAATTTTCAGGACATTTGGACGTCATTTGGCCGGGTTTTGGATTGAATGTTAGTTTTGAAAGTTTTGAAGAAACTTAGGCTTGAATCGATGTGATTTATGGGTTTTGATGTTGTTAGACGTGTTTTTATGATTGGAATAAGTTCGTATCGTGTTTTGGAGTATGTTGGTGGTTTTCGTTGGGGTCCCGGAGGCCTCGGGATGAATTCGGACCATCATCCGGCACTTTGGAACATGTAAAGTCTGCAGAAAAACTGCAGATCACTGGGCAAGATTTAAGCCATCGCGTTCGCGAGGGCCTTGTTCGCGTTCGCGTAGGCTGGGTGCTGCAGAGCATCGCGTTCGCGTCCAAGGCGCCGCGTTCGCGTAGTGGAAGAAGGGGAGGCACCGCGTTCGCGATCCCTGTGTCGCGTTCGCGAAGAGCAAGGCGGGTTGGATGGGAAATAAGGTCATCGCGAACGCGTGGACTGGCGCCGCGTTCGCGAAGGTTTAGCCGGCTGTGCATCGCGGACGCGAGAGGCGTCACGCGAACGCGAAGGGTAAATGGGCTAGAGCATCGCGAACGCGTGACAGGCCACGCGAACGCGATGAAGGAAAATGTCTGGCAGTGAGCTTAAGTTCAGAACATAACACCCGCGACCCCCATACACAAAAACGCCATTTTTGAGCTCCAAGAGAGGTTTTTGAAGGGGAAAACGTTGGGATATCATCGGGAAATCATCGGGGGTAAGTTTCTTGACCTTAATTCGTTGGTTTATCATGAAATCCGTGATTATCTCACTGAAATTGGAAGATTAAAGGTGGGTTTGAGCCCTAGGCCTAAATGTTAGAAAATCTTTGATTTGAATGGGCAAATGGAGTCCGATTTCGATAAATTTTATATGCACGGACTCGTATTGAGATAAGGAACCTGAATATATAATTTTTGTGATTTTTCGATAAGCGTACCGAAAGTCGGGTTTTGGCAACTTGTGGGTTTTGGTGTATTTTGAGTTAATTTGATTGGGTAATGCCCAATTGGCCTATTTTGATGTGATTCTATTGATTTTTATCGGATACTACACTTGTGGAGGCCGACATTCGCGGCAAGAGGGTTATTTCTTAGCGGTTTGGTACCGGAATTGAGGTAAGTGGCTTGTCTAACCTCGTGTGGGGGAATTTTCACCCCTAGGATATTATGTGATAGTTTAAAAGCCTTGTACGCGAGGTGACGGGCGTGTACATGCGCTGGTTGATGAACACGTATTTTATTCAGAAATGTTCGATGAGCGATATCCCTGTCTTTGGTTGTTAATTTGATATTTTACCCGGTAGTGGTTAGAAGAGCATGATTAGGTAGCACTTAACTGTTTAGTTGCCTAACCGCCTTATTTGAATTCCTTGTTAATTATTGGCACTATTTTTCGGTGAAGTTATAAAAGCATAATTATTCACTCTGTGGATTCCTTAATCGGCTGTGCTTGTGGACTGCGGGTTCGATTCCCGGAGACCCAGGGCTGTGGGTTCGATTCCCAGAGACCCGACGTGATATTGGTAGGGACTACGGGTTCGATTCCCGAGATCCTGAGTTATTGGTAGGGACTACGGGTTCGATTCCCGAGATCCCGAGTTATTGGTAGGGACTACGGGTTCGATTCCCGAGATCCTGAGTTATTGGTAGGGACTACGGGTTCGATTCCCGAGATCCTGAGTTATTGGTAGGGACTACGGGTTCGATTCCCGAGATCCTGAGTTATTGGTAGGGACCGCGGGTTCGATTCCCGGAGATCCTGAGTTATTGTGATGTTATTGAGACATGGGCTGCGGGTTCGATTCCCGGAGACCCGGGGGTACTGAGAATGGGACTGTGGGTTCAATTCCCACAGATCCTGGATTTGTTTATTTGAGTTGGTTATTTGTTATTAGCTTGGTTGTAGACAGTTTCAGTAAATATTGTTATTTTGGAAATTTTGTTGTTATATGTTAAACTGTTTATTTTGTTATCATCATATTATTATTGTTTCTCAGTAGGGCCCTGACCTTCCTCGTCACTACTCCATCGAGGTTAGGCTTGGCACTTACTGAGTACCGCCGTGGTGTACTCATGCTACTCTTCTGCACACTTTTTGTTGTGCAGATCCAGGTACATCAGAGCAGGCTCGTGCTAGGTGATTCCGCAGCTTTCTGGGAGACTTCGAGGTATGATCTGCTACGTCCGCGGATCCGGAGGCTTCCCTTCTATTCTAGTATTACTAGTTGACATTTTTCTTTATTTCGTTGTTAGATACTCTTTACACATAGAGCCACAGTTGTATTTCCCTTTTAGTCCGTGTTACCGTGGGGTTCCGGATCTTGGTAGTGTTTATTTATTGTGTGACGGATGTATGTGCCAAGTGGCACGGATTACATATCTTTTATGTTATTTTCCGCTGTTTCTTATTTAAGTAATTATAATTTATAGATTCCGCAACGTGTTAGGCTTACCTAGTCGTGGGAACTGGGTGCCATCACGACATGTTCACAATTGGTGAACTAGGGTCGTGACAAGTTGGTATCAGAGCTCTAGGTTCATAGGAGTCACGGGACACAGACCGGTTACTTAGAGTCTCGCTGATCGATACGGAGACGTCTGTATTTATCTACGAGGGGCTATGTAACTGCTTAGGAAACTCTTCATTTCTTTTGGATTCCTTGTCGTGCGACATTTTTGGCATCAAAAATCTAAACCACTGCTTTCTATTCTCTCACAGATGGTGAGGACACGAGCTAACCGCGATGATCAGGTACCCGCGCCCCCTGTTGCTGCCGTCAGAGGCCGGGGCCGAGGTAGAGGACGAGGACGCGCCCGAGGTGCAGCCACAGCACCATCGCGCGCTGCCGCCGAGGTGCCACCGGTAGACCAGGTTGGAGCGCAGACACCTGGTACACCGACTACAGCTGCTACTACTCCAGCACTACAGGAGACCCTGACCCAGTTCATGAGTATGTATACCACTTTAGCTCAGGCAGGATTGCTTCCTCTCGTCGCGGCTACATCCCAGGCCGGGGGAGGGGCCCAGACTCCCGCAGACGTTACACCTGAGCAGTGTGTGCCAGTGGGACAGGTTCTAGAGGTTTTGGTTATGCCTCCTGCCGCCCCAGCACAGCCCAGAGGTGGACCGACTGCCTTTGAGGACGAGCAGCGTAGATTGGAGAGGTTCAAGAAATATGACCCCTAGTGTTCAGTGGTTTGGCTTCAGATGATGCATTGGGTTTTCTCGAGGAGTGTCATCGTATTCTTCGTACTATGGGGATTGTGGAGACCGGCGGGGTTTCCTTCACTGCTTTTCAGTTTCGCGTGGGACCGCTTATGATTGGTGGCGCACGTATGAGTTGGATAGTCCGGAGGAGTCCGCTTCGTTGACCTGGACGCAGTTTTCAAATCTGTTTTTGACGGAGTTTGTTCCCCAGAGCCTTAGGGATTCTTGGCGCTCGGAGTTTGAGAGATTGCGACAGGGCTCCATGTCAGTATCGGAGTATGCTATTAGTTTCACCCGCCTAGCCAGGCATGCACCGGCTTTGGTAGCCACGGTCCGGGAGAGAGTGCAGAGATTTGTTGACGGCCTGATTCCGCTGACCTGGTACAGCATGGCCAGAGAGTTGGAGACGGATATATCTTATCAGTAGGCAGTGAGCTTGCCAGGAGGATCGAGAGTATGCTCCCTAGAGAACGGGGAGAGAGGGAGGCCAAGAGGTCTCGTGAGTCGGGCCATTTCTCTCGTGCCTGCACTTAGCAGCCGGTCGTTTTGGCAGGGGCTTTTCCGGTCGACCGGTTCACTCAGCATTGCCAGTAGCCGGTAGTTCTCCAGCCCTTCCAGCACCTCAGGAGCCTTATTATGCTCCCCCAATTTCCAGTGCACCTCTTGTGCGGGGTCCTTCCAGGGGTCAGACTAGTAGGGATGAGGCCGGTCAGTCACAGCCACCGCGTCCTCCCAGAGCTTGCTTTGAGTGCGGGGATACTCTCCATCTGGTTAGGGAGTGCCCTAGGCGTAGGAGGGGAGCACCTCATCAGTCTTCGCAGCCTCAGCGTGGTTCTCAGGGCTAGCAGGCCATCATTCCAGCTCCAGCTGCCACTCCACTTGCCCAGCCAGCCAGGGGCGGGGGTCAGGGTTCCAGAGGCCGCCCTCGAGAGAGGGGACATGCCAGATTCTATTCTATTCCTAATCGCGCCGCAACTGTTGCATTTGATTCTGTTATCACAGGTATTATCCTGGTTAGTCACAGGGAGGCATCGGTTCTATTCGACCCTGGTTCCACTTTTTCATATGTGTCTTCTTACTTTGCTTCTCATCTGGGTATGCCTCGGGATTCTTTGAGTGCCCCCATTTATGTTTCCACTCCGGTGGGTGATTCTTTGGCTGTGGACCGCGTATATCGGTCGTGTTTGATTACCATTTGTGATTTTGAGACCAGAGCGGATCTATTGCCGCTTGGGATGGTCGATTTTGATATTATTCTGGGCATGGACTGGTTGCCGCCCCATTATGCTATTGTTGATTGTCACGCCAAGACCGTGACGCTGGCTATGCCAGGCATTCCACGTATTGAGTGGAGTGGTACTCTAGATCACACCCCTAGCCGTGTTATTTCTTTTCTCAGAGCTCAGCGTATGGTTGAGAAGGGGTGTGCTGCTTATCTAGCCTATGTGCGGGACGTCAGTATTGACCCTCCCTCTATTGATTCTGTTCCCGTGGTACGTGACTTTGCTGATGTATTTCCAGCTGATCTTCCGGGCATGCCGCCCGACAGAGACATTGACTTTGCTATTGACTTGTTGCCGGGCACTCAGCCCATTTCTATTCCACCGTACCGTATGGCTCCTCCCGAATTAAAGGAGTTGAAGGATCAGTTACAGGAGTTATTGGGCAAGGGTTTTATTCGACCCAGTGTTTCGCCTTGGGGTGCTCCTGTATTGTTTGTGAAGAAAAAGGACGGTTCTATGCGTATGTGTATTGACTATCGTCAGCTGAACAAGGTTACAGTGAAGAACCGGTATCCTTTGCCCCGTATTGATGATTTATTTGACCAGTTACAGGGCGCACATGTGTTTTCTAAGATTGATTTGCGCTCTGGGTATCACCAGCTGAAGATTCGGGAGCCAGATATCCCGAAGACTGCCTTCAGGACCCGGTACGGTCACTATGAGTTCCTCGTGATGTCTTTTGGGTTGACTAATGCCCCAGCAGCATTTATGCATTTGATGCACAGTGTGTTCAGGCCTTATCTGGACTCGTTCGTGATTGTCTTCATTGATGATATTCTAGTATATTCTCGGAGCCGGGAAGAGCACGAGCAGCATTTGAGGATAGTGCTTCAGATTCTGAGGGAGAAGCAGCTTTATGCCAAGTTCTCTAAATGTGAATTTTGGTTGAGTTCAGTGGCATTTTTGGGCCACGTGGTGTCGAGTGATGGTATTCGAGTAGATCCGAGGAAGGCGGAGGCCGTGCAGAGTTGGCCCAGACCCTCCTCCGCTACTGAGATTCGCAGTTTCCTTGGTTTGGCGGGCTACTACCGTCGTTTCGCAGAGGGGTTCTCTTCGATTGCAGCACCTATGACTAGATTGACCCAAAAGGGTGCCCCTTTTCAGTGGACAGACGAGTGTGAGGCGAGCTTTCAGAAGCTCAAGACAGCCTTGACTTCGGCCCCTATATTGATGTTGCCTACAGGTTCGGGGTCCTATACTGTATATTGTGATGCCTCACGAGTTGGACTCGGTGCGGTATCGATGCAGGACGGTAGGGTGATTGCCTACGCGTCGAGACAGCTGAAGGTGCATGAGAAGAATTACCCTGTTCATGATTTGGAGCTAGCCGCCATTGTTCACGCCTTGAAAATTTGGCGTCATTATTTATATGGGGTTCCTTGTGAGATCTACACTGATCACCGGAGCTTGCAGCACTTGCTTAAGCAGAAGGACCTGAATATGCGTCAGAGGAGATGGTTGGAACTACTGAAGGACTATGATATTACTATTCTCTATCATCCGGGCAAGGCTAATGTGGTTGCTGATGCCTTGAGTCGTCGGGCAACGAGTTTGGGGAGTTTGGCATATCTACCAGCTTCGGAGAGGCCTATGGCGATGGATGTTCGTGCTTTGGCCGTACAGCTGGTTAGACCGGATCTTTCTGGAGCCCGACCCGGTTCTAGCTTGTGTGGTTTCTGCCTTCTCTATTTGACCGCATCGTGGAGCGTCGGCTCGACGACCCTCATTTGCTTGTCCTTCAGTGATAGAGTTCGGCGTGGCGATGCTCGGGATGTTACCATCGGGGATGATGGAATTATGAGGATGCAGGGCCGTATCCGTGTGCCCAATGTAGATGATCTTCGAGAGCTGATTCTAGCAGAGGCCCATAGTTCGCGGTATTCCATCCATCCGGGTGCCGCGAAGATGTATCAGGACTTGAAACAGCATTACTGGTGGAGGCGGATGAAGAGGGATATAGTTGATTATGTTTCTAAATGCCTCAATTGCCAGCAGGTGAAGTATGAGCATCAGCGTCCGGGTGGATTGATGCAGCAGATTGAGATTCCAGAGTGGAAATGGGAGCGCATCACCATGGACTTTGTATCTGGGCTTCCACGGACTATTAGGAAGTTTGATTCTATTTAGGTTATTGTGGATCGGCTGACCAAGTCCGCCCATTTTATACCGGTGAGCACTACTTATTCATCCGAGCGACTGGCGGAGATCTATATCAAGGAGATAGTTCGGCCGCATGGTATTCCAGTTTCTATCATTTCAGATAGAGGCACCCAGTTCACTTCACGGTTCTGGAGAGCTGTACAGCGAGAGTTAGGTACTCGGGTGGAGCCGAGCACAACATTTCACCCCCAGACTGATGGACAGTCTGAGCGCACTATTCGTATTTTGGAGGATATGCTCTGTGCGTGCGTGATCGAGTTTGGAGGTTCACGGGATCACTTCTTGCCACCGGCGGAGTTTGCTTATAACAACAGCCTACCAATCTAGTATTCGGATGGCACCGTACGAGGCCCTATACGGTAGGAGGCGCAGTGTCTCCCGTGGGTTGGTTTCGAGCCGGCGAGGCCGTGTTACTAGGTACCGATACGGTTCGGAGGCTACGGACAAGGTCAAGGCGATTCAGGACAGACTGTGCGGCCCAGCCCAGACAGAAGAGTTACGCGGACGCGAAGGTTCGCGACGTGGCTTTTATGGTGGGTGAGCGGGTTCCTCCGAGTCTCGCCCATGAAGGGCGTTATGAGGTTTGGGAAGAAAGTGAAGCTGAGTCCCAGATTTATTGGCCCTTTTGAGATTTTGAGGCGTATTGGGGAGGTTGCTTATGAGTTAGCCTTACCTCCTAGTCTAGCTGGAGTTCACCCCGTATTTCATGTCTCCATGCTCCGGAGATACCACGGTGACCCGTCGCATGTGTTGGATTTCACATCTGTTCAGCTAGACAAGGATCTGTCTTATGTTGAGGAGCCAATAGCCATTCTAGACAGGCAGGTCAGAAAGCTAAGGTCAAAGAACATCGCTTCGGTAAAGGTTCAGCGGCAGGGCCAGCCGGTCGAGGAGGCGACTTGGGAGACTGAGCAGGATATGCGCAGCCAGTACCCTCATTTTTTCACTACTCCAGGTATGTTTTCTATGCTTGTTCGAGGACGAACGAATCTTTAAGTGTGGGAAGATGTAACGACCCGACCGGTCGTTTTAGAAAATTACGCCCTATCCCTAATTTAACTGTTCCCCTAAGTTCATTTCTGCTATTGTTGGTTGCCGGGAGAGTTGGTTCCGAAAATTTGAGCATTTTGGGACACTTAGTCCCCAAATAAGAGCTTTGAAACTAGAAATCGGTCCATAGCCGGAACAGTGTTAAGACGATCTCGGAACGGAAATCCGATGGTTCCATTAGCTCCGTTAGGTGATTTCGGGGTTGGGAGCGCGTTCGGAATATATATTGGAGGTCCGTAGCTCAATTAGGCTTGAAATGCCGAAGGTTGAAATTTTGGTGAATCCGAACGATAGGTGAGATTTTGATCCGGGGGTCGGAATGGAATTCCGACAATTTCTGTAGCTTCATTATGTGATTTTGGATATGTCCGCAAATTTTCAGGACATTTGGACGTCATTTGGCCGGGTTTTGGATTGAATGTTAGTTTTGAAAGTTTTGAAGAAACTTAGGCTTGAATCGATGTGATTTATGGGTTTTGATGTTGTTAGACGTGTTTTTATGATTGGAATAAGTTCGTATCGTGTTTTGGAGTATGTTGGTGGTTTTCGTTGGGGTCCCGGAGGCCTCGGGATGAATTCGAACCATCATCCGGCACTTTGGAACATGTAAAGTCTGCAGAAAAACTGCAGATCACTGGGCAAGATTTAAGCCATCGCGTTCGCGAGGGCCTTGTTCGCGTTCGCGTAGGCTGGGTGCTGCAGAGCATCGCGTTCGCGTCCAAGGCGTCGCGTTCGCGTAGTGGAAGAAGGGGAGGCACCGCGTTCGCGATCCCTGTGTCGCGTTCGCGAAGAGCAAGGCGGGTTGGATGGGAAATAAGGTCATCGCGAACGCGTGGACTAGCGCCGCGTTCGCGAAGGTTTAGCCGGCTGTGCCTCGCGGACGCGAGTGGCGTCACGCGAACGCGAAGGGTAAATGGGCTAGAGCATCGCGAACGCGTGATAGGCCACGCGAACGCGATGAAGGAAAATGTCTGGCAGTGAGCTTAAGTTCAGAACATAACACCCGCGACCCCCATACACAAAAACGCCATTTTTGAGCTCCAAGAGAGGTTTTTGAAGGGGAAAACGTTGGGATATCATCGGGAAATCATCGGGGGTAAGTTTCTTGACCTTAATTCGTTGGTTTATCATGAAATCCGTGATTATTTCACTGAAATTGGAAGATTAAAGGTGGGTTTGAGCCCTAGGCCTAAATGTTAGAAAATCTTTGATTTGAATGGGCAAACGGAGTCCGATTTCGATAAATTTTATATGCACGGACTCGTATTGAGATAAGGAACCTGAATATATAATTTTTGTGATTTTTCGATAAGCGTACCGAAAGTCGGGTTTTGGCAACTTGTGGGTTTTGGTGTATTTTGAGTTAATTTGATTGGGTAATGCCCAATTGGCCTATTTTGATGTGATTCTATTGATTTTTATCAGATTCTACACTTGTGGAGGCCGACATTCGTGGCAAGAGGGTTATTACTTAGCGGTTTTGTACCGGAATTGAGGTAAGTGGCTTGTCTAACCTCGTGTGGGGGAATTTTCACCCCTAGGATATTATGTGATAGTTTAAAAGCCTTGTACGCGAGGTGACGGGCGTGTACATGCGCTGGTTGATGAACACGTATTTTATTCAGAAATGTTCGATGAGCGATATCCCTGTCTTTGGTTGTTAATTTGATATTTTACCCGGTAGTGGTTAGAAGAGCATGATTAGGTAGCACTTAACTGTTTAGTTGCCTAACCGCCTTATTTGAATTCCTTGTTAATTATTGGCACTATTTTTCGGTGAAGTTATAAAAGCATAATTATTCACTCGCGGATTCCTTAATCGGTCGTGCTTCGTGGACTCGCGGTTCGATTCCCGGAGACCTGTGGCCGTGGGTTCGATTCCCGCAGACCCGACGTGATATTGGTAGGACTACGGTTCGATTCCCGAGATCCCGAGTTATCGGTAGGGACTACGGTTCAATTCCCGAGATCCCGAGTTATTGGTAGGACTACGGTTCGATTCCCGAGATCCCGAGTTATCGGTAGTGGACTACGGTTCGATTCCCGAGATCCCGAGTTATCGTAGGGACTACGGGTTCGATTCCCGAGATCCCGAGTTATTGGGAGGGATCGCGGGTTCGATTCCCGAGATCCCGAGTTATTGTGATGTTATCGAGACACGGGCTGCGGTTCGATTCCCGGAGACCCGTGGGTACTGGTTATCGGGACCGCGGGTTCAATTCCTAGGATCCCGGATTTGTTTATTTGAGTTGGTTATTTGTTATTAGCTTGGTTGTAGACAGCTTCAGTAAATATTGTTATTTTGGAAATTTTGTTGTTATATGTTAAACTGTTTATTTTGTTATCATCATATTATTATTGTTTCTCAGTAGGGCCCCGACCTTCCTCGTCACTACTCCATCGAGGTTAGGCTTGGCACTTACCGAGTACCGCCGTGGTGTACTCATGCTACTCTTCTGCACACTTTTGTTGTGCAGATCCAGGTACATCGGAGCAGGCTCGTACTAGGTGATTCTGCAGCTTTCTGGGAGACTTCGAGGTATGATCTGCTACGTCCGCTGATCCGGAGGCTTCCCTTCTATTCTAGTATTACTAGTTGACATTTTTCTTCATTTCGTTGTTAGATACTCTTTACACATAGAGCCACAGTTGTATTTCCCTTTTAGTCTGTGTTACCGTGGGGTTCCGGATCATTAATTAATATAACTCTCTACACTGAAAGGCTCTACGCTAAAATAATACAAATATATCACGTGACATGGTATATACTAACTAAATTAATAATAACATATACTAACTGGGTATATACTAACATATCAACAAACTAAATTAATGCTAACATATACTAACATATTAACAAACTAAATTAACATTTACTAACAGGGTATATAAAACATATAAAATAAATAAAATTAAATGAAAACATAATATATTAGTTTCGACATAAACATAGATTGAAATACCTCGATGTAAAGGCCGTGAAAGTGAGTTTTTTCACCCAAACGAAATCCAAACAACCCTTCGTGTGGGGCTAACGGTTGTTGCTCTTTAGGGGGACGGGTGGGACCGAAAAAAATTCTTTCTTAAAAAAAAGGGAGAAAACAGAAATGGGGGACCAAATTTGGTTGAAAATGGCGAGAATGGGTTCTCGGGAAGAAGAAGAGGTATATTTTAATTGTGTAATTCGCAGTAAACTACTGCGAAATGGTAATTCGTAGTAGTTTACTGCGAAATATCAGGAAAAATTAAAAAAAAATATTTAATACCTTTCGCAGTATAAAACTACGAATTGCCATAATGGCAGAAATTCTTTTAAGGCAATTTGTAGTTTTGTACTACAAAATAAGTAGAAAAATAATTTTCTTTTTTAACATTAAAAATATATCTTAGGTTAAAATAATGATCAATTAGGTTCCGGACATCTTTAAAAACCATTTCAAGTTTTACAAAGCCAACAGCAGTTTCCTTGACGTTCTGTCATCCACTGAAAGATTTTATAGTTTTCACTAACGACAAAAGTACAACTTTTTTCTGATTTTATAGTGTCCTAACGCCACACCGTGTAATTAGATATTTACTTTATGGCGAATAAGATATTTTTATGTTTGAACTATCACGCAAACAATAAGTAATTTCATAATACCTAATATTATTTTGTTGGATAACCATATTTTTTATTGATTAGAACCTTTAATAGATATTTTACTTTATTTTTTTTAAATTCAATTCTCTATAACAAATAATACTGATAATAATTTAAATATTTACTGTTATTTTGTATCATTCATACTCAAAAGTACTTTTTGAAAAAATTACCCAAACACGATTTGCTTATCATATATTACAAAATACTATTCTAAAATATGTTGGTGTACATTCACTATAGAAGTGTACATTCACTGTAAAACACTTCTAACATTTCTTGTACAAAATAACAAGAAATGTTATTTTTTCACCTGAATCATCCTCACATTGAAGCCCCAAATTAAACCCTCAGTCACTATTTTGTTCATCAATTTACATACACTTTTCACCTCAAAACAATACACATGCAGAGAGAGTATCACAACAAAGCAAGGTGAGAATAGAGAAGATAACAAGGAGGATAATTTTGGGAGAGAACTAAAACTGGCCGATTTCAGTATCAAATACAACACTTAATATGAATACTCTATATCCATTCCCACTATTTGGACGCATTTCACACCAAAGCACATAAGAAAATATTTAAATAACTGCTTTAAAAAAAAAGGAATTAGTTGAAAGCACATTTAAATTAAACACTTGGACACAACCCTAATACCATGGTGTAGCTAGAACCTACTTCACTTTTCAACAGTAACCAAAATTAACTACAATCATAAAGTCCCAACATGGAATTGCACATTATTATAGAAATAAAACAAACCGAAATACAAAAATTGATAAGATGAGTCACATCCATGAGAATACTAAATATACATATATAAATATATTGTTATTTATATATCAACAAAAAGAGATGCATTTGAATTGACACAGTATTCACATCTATGAAAATATAAATATACATATATAAACATATTGTTATTTACATATCAACAAAAAAAGATGCATTTTACTTCGAAAGTGCCATAATATTTACATTCATGAGGATATTGATGTTCACAGAAGGTGATTATTTGTCCATACTGAAAGTCTGAAATTAGTCTTCTTTGTAATGCAACAAAAGCACTGACATCTGCAAAATCACAGGAAAAGAAGATTTCACATGATTAATTATTTAATTAAAAGTGTATGGGTATTTATGATAATAAAATGATCATCAACTTGTAGGTACAAAACTTCTACCAAGTTTCAGTGAAGGACAACAACAATGCTTCAAAGTCATTGTATTATCAAAACAAGAGCATTTAGTAACGCCAAAAATATCTTTTGTCATTTCTGTGTAATAGGCTACACTGATATCTTGGTTGCAACATCGTAGAATTTGCAAACAATAGAACATCACTTTTGGTTTAAATTGTTCCTACTTCATATACTTAGCCATGTTTTGCAATGTCACTGTCCACATGGTGCAGACTCTGTTATAGCTTCTAAGCATGTTGAATAAACAATATTGTGGAAATGAGGTAGGTAAGTTCTTGCTGTTTCGGCTCGAAAGTGTAAGCTGTTGAGCTAGGAATACTGTAGGAACAGGTGTCTTCATAATAAATGAGCGCGGGGTAATCTAATAAGACTTGCTTAAAAAATATACAGAATCTCCAGAACAAGCCTTTGCAAACTTGAGTAAATACAAGCTTTTAGTGTCTGGAAGATGTGAATGTTCCTGTCTCCTTAGAACTTGACGATATAGTACGAGCCTATAGAACAGAAAGTAAGGTCAGGTCATGTATGAGGTGCATATTCCTGATGCTTCAAAAGACCACCAAGATCCAAACTCTAAGGAACCAATATCCTAAGGGTTCCAAACCTTTCAAAGTGATAGGTATGTGTTGCTTCTTGACATGAAAGCTCTTCAAGGACACAATTAGGGATTATTATAGCTTGTTAAACCTCAAAAGTTAATTAACTAAACACCAACAAAATAATAATTTTAATAAAATTACAATATTGGCACAGAAATCTGTGCTACCTGTGCACTCGAGAAAGTATCCTAAGATTATGATGTGTGTTAAACCACCTTTCGATGGGGCTTTATTCTTTCTTGAATTCCTTTTGGATGTTTAAGATAAGAAACATTAAATCAACTATGAGAGTTGAAGATTAATGATTAGTCTAACACTTCTCTGCATGATAATGGATATTGCACTGAAAATACTATATTAGTTTGAAAAGAAGACCTTCATTTTAGAGGTGATTATCACTAAATTAATTTTTTGTGTACTATTAGCCTTGTGAAACCAGCATAATGTAATTATGTAATCTTCTCCATAAGATTGTTTAGAAGACTTTATGACCATAGTACGAATCTCCTTGGAAGCCACCATTAGAAAAACATTACCCTTTTCTATCCCCTTGTTCTACTTACTCGTGTACCTTATTAAATATTTTAGGGCAATAACATGTGATATTTCTTCCAATATGATTTTAGTTTAAGGTAAAAATCTATCTAGCCACTAAAGTTCAGTGCAAGAAGACCATATTTAACATGAAAGTTCCAAATCAAAATCAAGACCGTTACTTTGTGATTCAGCTAAGAATTCTAAAATCTTGAAGTTACACCAATGTTAACACTTGTATATCTTTAATGCTAAGACAATTATATAACTCCCATGTCTGCTGTATTCATAGATTTGAACATGGACATTTTGTTTACTTCTGGGCATCCTGTAAAGTGTATTATGCTTGTGATGTATGGTTTCGACTCAGAAGTCAAGCATTATACGTTATAATGTACTCTACAAAGTCGACACAAGAATGCTACTATTTAAGGACGACAGAGATGTCTTCTGCGAACCAGAGGCAACTTTGCACTAATTATGTTGCAGAAGTAGTTTTGACAGTCTATTAAACATGTGTAGGATCGATTAGCAGCTTGTGGGATGAGTTTGCGAATTCTATGGGTTTGGGTGGTTGGTCACTTCCAGCTTTGGAGTACTATGGAAATGAAAGACCGGTGGAACAAACTGGTGTATCAGGGGAAGATTCTTCTAGGAGATCCCGAAGAAGAGTCCCAGTGGAATAAATGAGGCGAGGCTTCTCTGAAGTAAGAAAGTGATGGTACCTCATATAATATCCTATCAGTGTAATAACATGTTTTAACCTTTTCTATTGTTGCAGCTTAGTAGTATCTCTTGTCATCTCGTGTTGAGCATGTGTCTGTGTGCTTTGGGTTAAAGACTAAATTTTATTAGAACTCAACAGACTTTTTTTAGTGAGTATGTGTCTGTATGGGAAGTATGAGATATCTGTGCTGGTATCATAGTCAGCTTCATATGTTGAACATAAATTATTTTCTGCTTTATCTTACATGTTTTAACAAGTCACTTATGCCTAGGTGGCAACCTAGGCATAATTAAAAGTGATGACTAATCTAAGTGTCGGTACAAATCAATATGAATCTAAGGAATTCAATGGTATTCTTTCAATTCTTAAGAAGAACAGGAAACGTTTTCTCTCAATTTCAAAGGAAACTCTTTCAAATCTTAAAAGGAATCAGAAACATTTTTCTCTTAAAGATAAGGCTAGAAACAGAAGCAAGACTTCAAACATTGGAACAAAGTTAATAATTAGATTACTTCTCATTCTATCTTTGGTTTTAAAGTCAAATCAGAAGCAGAACAAATTCGTCTAAGATTTCAAGGAAACCCAAGTGTAGTTCACATAAAGAATGAGTTAATTAAGTAATACGTACGAACTACACATCTATTGATCTATATTTTTTAGAACTACTATATTAATTACATCTTAAAATTAGTTATATGATCAGATGGAAGAACAACAACTTATTTAAAAAGTTCAAATATCTTACAATTACTTTTTCAAAGGAGGAGTCCTTATTTCCAAGCCCCGCTTGTAGTAGGAAGCATTGTCTTTGTTAGTTGTCTCTTGAGCTTCTTTTTCCTCCAAGCCAAGGCGTTCAATTTTGCGTTTATTCCCCTTGGCAACATCCATCGTGCTTGGTGGAAACTCTTGGCGGATCTCATTTTCTTTATTCATGTAAGATAAAATGGACAACTTTTGCATTGTGTCATGATATTTTGTAAATAATTTTTTCATTTAAATTTTGAATATCTTTCCACTCAACTGTTTCTGCACATCCGCAAGAGGTAAAATTTGTTTCTGGGAGGATGAAGTTGATTAGTTACGCATCAAAAGAGGGTCATTTTGCCATTCGCATATTTTTGAAGCTAATAGTAATATGAAATATGTACCTTGACATGATAGATGTCATAAATTTCTTCTGAGCTGAGGCATAACATTTTCTCGGCAGGTTTGTCAGAAATAATAGCTGTTGCAAAACTACTATTATCTTTAAAATTCAGCTCTGTTTGAACGTCGTCGTGCCAAAAGTTCCTCTTTTTTATCAGGCGGCATCAGTCTATATAATTCGCATCTCCTAGCCCTTTTGTCAGCATGTGATTTGGCATTTTCATGGTTTCTATTTGCCATTAAGGCAGTTTATCTATTGCCAAGAAATTTTTCTTATTACTAAGGATTTAAAAAGGAAAACACTAAAATTTTAGCTGCATATAATGATGTGCTTATGAGTAATGTAAGTTTAGTCATACTCACATATATCACAAACAAAAGCAACTCAGATAATGATATAAATTTTATATTTGATTTTGAATAGAATAGATTACCTTTTAGTAGAAAATAGTTAAAGTACGATGAGATGACCTGAAATGAATAAAATGAGTAAATTATTTATTCATCAAAAACAATAATAAAAATAAATTAATGAATTGACCAAAGTAGCTACAAACTGAAGAGAGGATAGAAAATATTTAAAAAAGCAAAGTAATAGGCATTTACTCAAATTAGTTAGGCAAATTTTAATAAATAAAATTAACCAGTTCAGATAGATGGTAAGGAGATGGAAAAAAAAATTATCAAGAACAGATGAAAATCAAAGTGAAGGAGATGAAAGTGGTGACTTACAGATAAGTAATGGAGATGGAAGAGAACGACAGTAGATGAAAATGAGTGAAAAGCGTAGGGTGATGGGTCTTTTGATGAGAAGCAAGGTTTTAGGGAAAAATCTAGAATAATGTAGATAAAATAATTTTAAAATAATAAGATGAGGAGGGTATAATGACAAAAAGTGAACTGTAGTAGATGAAAAGTCTAGAATAGTGTATAGATAAAATAATATTAAAACAATAAGATAAGAGGGTATAATGACAAATATACCCTTGGTGGTCGACCAACTTCTTCTTTTCTATAAAGATTTTATAGTTTTCACTAACGACAAAAGTACAACTTTTTTCTGATTTTATAGTGTCCTAACGCCACACCGTGTAATTAGATATTTACTTTATGGCGAATAAGATATTTTTAAAAGAACCCCGTCATCCTCCAATTACATGACTGAGTTTATTGAAGATAACATTGTGAATTCAATATACACTTTAATGAATTTAATTTTTAAATTTTTTACTATAAAACTATTGCAATTTAATATGCGTACGTAGAAACTTTGTGTTTTTCTTTGTATACACTAAGATTGAAAATATTAAATTCAAATGAAATCATTTACGGGTCCAAAACTAGCACGCATAGATCATGACATCAATCCACATGTTTAAACATTGTTTGGCGTTCTTATCCAATATATGTACATACTTTCAACTGTTCTCATATAAAATATCAGAAAGCTTCACTTTTCCGCAGACCGCACATGTTTTTGCACTATCACAGGTTTCTGTTCAATTCAACTACTAAATCCTACAAGTTGCACTATCCGGCACTAAAACACAACTCATGATTATTCTTGGACCTTTGATGTATATGGATTTATATTACTCATAGCTGGTTCTTTTTTTATTGGTTCATCTCGATTATATTAGTTTACTCTTTGACTTTGGACGATACTTAACACCCTATTTATTTTAAAATAAATATTATTTAAAAAAATTATATTTTATAGATACTTTTTAAGGTTTATAGCAAAATATTTAATTTTAGCTACCTCCTAGCCCTAAGCAACTAAATACGCTATTCATTTACACTATTTTCTTCCTCTTTCCACTTTGATACGAACTCAGCTGCGAAATCGAGATCGACGAAGTAACGATTGATGATCCGATTGGATGAATCTAATCTGAGAATATCAATAGACTCGTAATTTCCGGCTGCAAGTCCACCGGAACTCTCCCATTTTGTCTTGCATACCGCCGCATTGTAACCAAAATTTCTCAAATATGCCATGATATTCCT
The DNA here is from genome assembly GCA_032618575.1 of Nicotiana noctiflora. Taxonomy (NCBI): domain Eukaryota; kingdom Viridiplantae; phylum Streptophyta; class Magnoliopsida; order Solanales; family Solanaceae; genus Nicotiana; species Nicotiana noctiflora. Next base: position 71,838 of record JASVEL010010573.1, read on the forward strand.
CTGGAGAATCGATTTATCCGATTTTGCACATGAAAACACTTCCAATGCCTTAGCAATACAAGACACCAATACATTACGGTACAAATCGAGATCGCTTTGAAAAATAGGTTTCGGCGTGTCTTCAATCATATACGTTGATTCATACATTGATACATCTAGTTCAGAATCTGAATTATTTTCATGTGAATCGTTTTGGCCATTGTTTTGAGGATAATCAAAAACGAGATCGGAAAAACTAGGAGAAGCGACATCATCATGATTTGAAATTTTCTCTCATCGCTGCTTACGGAATCTGGTCGGAAACCAATGGATCGTCAGAAAATTGTCGATTAAGATAGGTCGTTTGAAGTTCGGGGTTAAGCAATTTGAAGATTTTATTACATTTTTTAAAGAGCATTTCAATGTATCTCGATGTATTTCTATGTATTTCATTCTATTCACTGTCTTTTTTACTTTTTATCCTTTATGGCAAAATATCTAATTATAGTTATATCCTACATTTTAAGGCATTATATTTGGAGGCTATTATGTTAATTGATTCACTTTCCGTTTTAAAAATAGTGTAATCTCTTATTTCACGTCGTGAATACAATCGAATACAATAATTTGTCTAGCAGTAATCCCATATTTCACTCCATGAATACAGTCGAATACACTCGAATACAACAACTGATTAGTTGGACTTCCGTGATTCACGCCTATTTTTGCTACTGTATTCCGGCACTAAAACACAACTCATGATTATTCTTGGACCTTTGATGTATATGGATTTATATTACTCATAGCTGGTTCTTTTTTTATTGGTTCATCTCGATTATATTAGTTTACTCTTTGACTTTGGACGATATAATAAGATGTTAGAACTATTTCATTCATGTTGATGGATTAATTCAAGGTTTGAACTGTGTAACTGTCTTATTTAAAATTCAATAGTTGTAATCTCAATAAAGCATGTTCGCAAACCGAACATTAATTTGTTTATGGACGAGACTATTGTAAAAGTATGCCTACTATTCTTTTATGACTATTCTAAATTTTACACCCATATATGTGATTGAATATATAAGGAAGTTCACACACCCTAAAAAAATTCATCCTGTATCGCTGATTTGTCAACTTAATCGCTTATCTTATACTCCCTTCGGTCCAAAATAAGTGATTTTTTAGCCCTTTTTTTGTTGTCCAAAATAAGTGATTTTTTTTGGATTTCAAGAATGATTTAATGATGTTTTTCCTACGTTGTCCTTGAGTAAATAGTGTTGGAATATGTGTAATGTAGGAAAAATATCATTAAGTCATTCTTGAAATCCGAAAAAATTACTTATTTTGGACCACAAAAAAAAGCCAAAAAATCACTTATTTTGGATCTGAGGGAGTATTTTGGATTGTAAAAAGAAGAATAAAGTGTATTAACTTTTTCCTTTTTACGTTCAATGATTGTATCTAATGATGAAAATTACCGATATCTAATACTAAGATGATCAGTGGTCCGGTAAAAACGCAGTAGGCTGTGGGATAGGTGTGGAAGAGCAAATGGACCTTAATGCTTCTTTAAACAAAGAGACAAAGCAAACTACAAAACTCAATACTACTGGATACTAAAGTGGGGTGCCCATATATTCCAAAATGCCACTTCAGTAGGCATAGAGGCCCCAACTCAGCCTAAGGGCTGAATCCTATGTAATTATTAAACTTAGGGGGATTCAATTAAAGTTTGTACATTGTCCGATTCATATTGATGTGCTTGTCCCATTTAGGTACACTAGCTTACAAGCTGTGATTTAAACTGCTCACTGACTCCTTTCTATAGCATATTAGCATGCATGAAAGATATTTTTTTCGCTGTCAAATCATTTAAACAGAAAATTAATTACCGTTATTCTTAGTTCTTCACAAGATTAAATCTTGTCTAGACAATTACGTGTGGTCACTCATTCAAGCATAGGCGGATGCAGTTTGAGAGCTACGTGTTCAATTAATTTTTTATGCGTAGTAAAATTTATACATAAAAATTTATTAAAATTATACAATTAATGGATTTGAATCCATAATTTTAAATGTATAATAAATTTAATATTAAAAATCTTAAAAGTTAACCCTAAAAATTCCTGGACCAGCCTATGCTTTCAAGGCCATTTTACTCGAAATATGTGAAGGCTTAGGATTCTCAATCTAAGCTGCAGGCTTACCCTTTCCATCATGATTTAGGGTGGTGTGTTCGATCATAAGAGAAATGGGTAAGGCCCCTACCATTGCTAAATGTACGTAACTATATTAATGAGTTTTCCTACCAATTTGCAGCTTGCTTTACTAATTATGGGAAAAGATCTCGATCTAGCTCTTTTCTTTCCGATCTTACATTATTTCCTTCATCGATCATCACTTATAGTCATTGCATTTGAACTTACGGATCAACCAATTTAAAAGAATCTATAAAAAAAATTCCAGGAGTGATTTTCCATTTTCAACATAACATATAAATTTTTTTTGCGTTGTTCTGATGTACTTGTTCCGTTTTCTTTTTTATCCGGACAAGTCTTTGTAAAATAACTCCGATGATAGCACCTAATCTAAGTGCTTAAGGGGACATTTTAGAAAGATTTTTGCAACCAATCTCCATAAAAGATCTCGATCATAAATCATAATAGACGAATGTTCTCACAATACACCCATTTTTTAGCTGTGATTTTTGTCAATCTTCTTTAAATGAGTAGAGGAATCAAATGAAAGGGAAGTACTCCCAGGTCTTTGTCCCCCACTACTTCTCCACTTCCACTTCTCGTTGAAGGGTACATTCAGATAGCAAGCAAAAGCAAGTTAACCTAATTAGATATTTAGATTGGTTAATTTACTGTGTAATTACAAGATAATTTTCTTTCTCCCACCTGCAAGTTGCATGCTAGTGGCCATTCATACTTCTTTTCCATGGCCCCATAATATTTTTTAAATAATTAATTATTTAATTGTACTGTTGATTAGAATAACTCGATCTTCTTTTTAATTCCAAAACATTACATTGTTAGCTTCCTCATGAGTAGAGTTAATATAGTTTATTTCTCAATATCATGTTAGATCTGTTGTACTCACAGCTTAAAGATTTTCGTAATTTTACGCTACTATAGGCTTATAGCATGTTTCGACAATAATACATATTCCATTGCTGGTAACGTAATTCATAGTAAATCAAACAGAGCAATTATCACTATATATGATTGTAATTATCTTCTACCATAGGCATATCCAATGTAGAAGATACGAGTCAATTGGATTCATTACTTTCGCTCACACCTTGTATTTTTGCCCAAAATTTTATTAAATATGTATAAATAATAAATTTTGAAATTATTAAATTAACCAAAACGTGATAGAAATTGTGAATTTGAAATTCATAAAGTTTAAATTTTGGATCCGTCAACCACCTATGAGGGGTAAAATTTCCATACAACCCCTCTATTTGCTGACAGTAAATAAAAACCAAAAACAAGCAAACGCCGAATTTTGAACAAGCAGCATGCATCTAACTAGCTAGACGAATAGCAACCTCGAGATCTTTTACAAAACCAACTACATTTACATCTCATGCAAAATGAACAGTTAGCTTCTTTAGATAGTACCCTTCTACATATAAACCTCTGTTAATAAAGTGAGTAAAAATATCAAAGATCAGAATTCAAATCTCACTAGTGATAAAAAAAATTACTCCAATTGACTTCTTTGTCTATATAAATAATCTTCATGGTCAAAGTTATCCGTACGCACAAACTCACCTATCACCACCACATTTTTTTTACCCCTACTCATTTATTGCACTCAACTTCGCCGTGAACTTCTTTCTCCTGGCGCTGCCACCCCGATTGTTTCTCCCTCTAGAGCCACTGTCATCCACCACTTTCTTGGAAATTTTTCCACCACCTTTTTCAAATAGAATTAAACATTTCTCACCGTCACCACTATTATTTAACGCAGAACTAGCTTTCACGGCTAATGCAGCCATTTCCTCAGCTTGAAGCCTACATTTCAGTCGGCTCAAAGGCAGAGCAAAATATAGTTGACCTAGTTGAAGCTCCTCCTCGGCACTTATGGCAGAAACTACGTCTCCGAAATCCATTTCGTCGGAGTTACAAATAAAGATTGCAGGGTCATTTTGTAACAAGTATGAAGCCTTTACTGGATAAGAGAACTCTTGTAACCTTCCGTCATGTAGTATTAATTTGACAGTAGCAACTGATGTCGATTCGTATGAACTGCATATGCCCATTATTCTGGTTTTATATACGCTCCACCACACTTTCAGTAAAAATAAAATTAAAGTATATGAATGGATGAAGGAAAGATTTAATTATGCTTATTTGAAATGACTGAACGGAGAGAGAAGTAAGGGTGAGAGATATATATAGGAGAGGGGAGAAAGTATTGAGTTGTGGACCAGAGAGCCACCTCACTTTTATCACGTGGCATAAGAACTATTTAATAAATAATACTAAACCGTAAATGGAAGTGCTTAACTTTTTATATTTTGATAAATTATTTAAAGTAAACTCCATAATTCTCTATTGTTAAAGTAAATTATCTTGTTAATGTCTATAACTTAGGAAAGAAGTTCAAATTTATTCATCTATAGTACGAAATAATTATTTCTAAGTTTCCTCTGTATTATACTTCAGGGTTGTTCATATCGTTGTCATTAATTAATTACCTTGTATTTCCCGATGATTTTAATAGCGCTAGCGTGGATTGAATGGAGATTTCACAATGTCAAAATAATTTGCGATAATTAAACGTCCAAATTTATCTTTATATTTTAGACTATGGTTATAATTAAAAAAGCCATCCCATTATATTTCATGTTAGCGTATATGTTATGATCAAGAACAAATATGAGAAATGACAAGAGTATGCATAGGTTGAGTACAACCAATGATAATATTCTAGTACAAGAATATTTGTACCCTATTTATCTTTGACGTAAATAGATGTAGTAATCCAGTATGCCATCAGTGAGCACTGCATTGCCAACTTGTAAAATGGTGGTGCCAGGTTGTATGAGGACAATACTGCTACCTTTCACTTTGCCCCACGTTTCACCAAAATACAAAATCCTGGATTATACTCCAAAGTCCAAACTTTAAAAGGAAATATTAAAATGATTAAATCAAGATTTGAGACGCATTTATTATTTTCATATTGTACTAAATTATAAAAACTAGCTAATATAATAAAGTGTGTTGTGAACCTTCAAAGTAAACGGTCAGGTTAATACATTTAGAGGATTCACGAGAATAAAAGTTTATGGTAGCGGCTTTTGGAAAAATAAGACCGCAAGGGGTGGGTGAGAAGTTGTTAGTTAGAAATAAGTATCTCAATTTAGTAACTTTATTATATCAATTAAATTATTTAATTTCAAGAATTACATGTTAATCATATTAGTACTAGTTGATTAAGCAATGAAAAACTTCTAAGATATGTTATACTATAAAAGCTATTTATTACTCCCTCCATCCAAGTTTACTTGTTTTACTAAACTGTATATCTCCATTTCTACTTATTCAGTTTGGAAAATCAATGAATAATTTATCATTATATACCTATCTTACACTTATCATTTTCCAATATTTTTTATCAATATTTTGGAAAATCAATGAATAATGTTATGTTATTTATTGTTTCTTAATGTGTGTGTTAAATTAATTATGGACAAGTAAATTTAAACGGAGAAATTATTTAATATGAATACTTTACAGGATAAATTATCCAAAATCCTAATTGGTGGTGGGACTTCAACACCTAACCACCACCAAATCTTGACTAAACGCATATCATAGCATTAATTAAATTTGAAAAGGCAAATGTTATGTAGAGAGAGGAAGGAAAGAAGAAGGTCCACTGGCTGACCACAAACAAACAAGGAACTTGTGCCTCTGATATTGATATCTGCACCACTTGATTCCAAACCATGATCATAGTCTTTCAGTTTTCTTCTTTTTCTAGATGACACTATGTATGGTTGCAATAATTCTCTGCTTGAAATTGGGAGGAAAATAGAAAGATCGTCGAACTTTTTTAGTTGCTTAGGAAAAAAGAATGGAAGAGATTTGGTGGATAAATAGATCCAACCTAAATTCACTATTAATATAAATTTTTATGGTAGGCATAAGACCTATAAAAATATTATCTTTTCTAGATCCTACTAATAAAAAATTACTGAATTTACTTTGTAGTAATTAACTAAGTCATTAATAGGGTAATATTACTTGCAAAAATACAAGACAGAAAGCTAAGCATTAAAACCACCATATGGGCCTAGATGCAAACCCGCTCAAAATGAACAATAATACTCACTCTTTTTTAATTTATGTGAATCTGTTTGATCGGGTATGAAGTTTAAGAAAAAATAAAGAGTTTTGGAGTTTGTGGTTCTAAACAAGTCCAGATGGAGCTCAAAGTATTTGTATAATTATAAAAACTTTTCATTAAGGGTAGAGTTATAAAATTAAACTTAATTGTTACCAAATTTAAAAAAAATTATTTATTTTTTAACAGACCAAAAAAAAAATAGTTTAAATAAACTAAAACAGAGAAATATTACAATATATAAACACTATATTTAGAGAGTTGAGACCATCGTATTCCCAACAACCCGACAGCAGCGAATTGCTTAGTATGATCTGGTCTCTCTTGTCTTTCTATATAGTAGTATATAGAAGAGATCTGAAATGACCTCCATAACTTCCTCGCTTCCACTCTTTCTATTTTTGTTAATTCCGATTTAGTGGCTATAAAAACTCCATCTCGACCCTTCTCTTCTTTCCAATTGTTCCATTTGCAAAATTAACCAATCAAGAGTACTTATCAATAGAGCAGCTAGTAGTATAATATCGTGACAATCCGAAATTCCTAAGTTTGATATCGTGATGGCGCCTACCATTTCATTTGATAGGCAAGCAAACGTTAAATATAGTTTTCAATTATTTTAACAATTTAATATCAACTGAAACCAATAAGCTGAATAAACTGAACTAGAGTAAATAAACTAAAATAACAGCAATATCTAGGTACAATCCCAAAACTAGTGTCATTAGACGAGCAACTAGAGTACTACAAATAAAAGTCTGAATCAAAGCATAACTGTTTAAAAAAAATAAACAACTAGAGTAGTGTAGAAGGGGACTTTAGGGCTGTGAACGTTGTGCAATTATACCTTAAGTTTCCGTCAAGCAATCAATCTGAGCAATCTATTGATGTCGCTAGGACCGACTCCATAATCTGCAGAAGAGTTCGCGGTATTCTATTCATCCAGGTGTAGCAAAGATGTATCAGGATCTGCGACAATATTATTGGTGGCGTAGAATGAAAAAGGATATTGTGGCATATGTGTCACGGTGTTTGAATTGTCAACAGGTTAAATATGAGCATCAGAGACCTGGTGGTTTATTTCAGAGAATTGAGCTTCCTGAATGGAAGTGGGAGCGGATCACTATGGACTTTGTTTCTGGCCTTCCGATGACTCGGAATAAGTTTGATGCTATTTGGGTTATTGTTGATTGGCTGACCAAGTCATCTCACTTTATTCCGGTTGCCACTACCTATTTGTCCAAGAGATTAGCTGGGATTTATATCAGAGAGATTGTTCGCCTTCATGGTGTGCCTATCTCTATCATTTCAGATCGAGGTACGCAGTTTACCTCACATTTCTGGAAGGCGGTTCAACGAGACATGGGCACCCAAGTCCAGCTAGGTACAACCTTTCATCCCCAGACGGACGGCCAGTCCAAGAGGACTATTCAGATATTAGAAGATATGCTTCGAGCGTGTGTTATTGATTTTGGAGGTTCGTGGCATCAATTACTGCCTTTGGCAGAGTTTTCTTATAATAATAGCTATCAATCGAGCATTCAGATGGCTCCTTACGAAGCCTTGTATGGTAGGCGGTGTCGTTCTCCAGTTGGATGGTTTGAACCGGGAGAAACTCTTAGATAAGGTCAAGATCATTCAAGGTAGGCTTCGTACAGCTCGGTCCAGGCAAAATAGCTATGCAGATCGCAATATTCGAGATATAGCATTCATGGTTAGGGAGCGAGTATAGCTCCGAGTGTCGCCTATGAAGGGCGTGGTGAGATTTGGAAAGAAGGGCAAACTTAGCCCTAGATTTATTGGCCCATTCGAGATTCCTGATCGTGTGGAAGAGGTGGCGTATAAGCTTACCTTGCCACCTAGCTTGTCAGATGTGCATCCAGTATTTCATGTATCAATGCTCCAAAAATATCATGGCGATCCAACGCACGTGTTAGATTTCAGCAATGTCCAATTGGATAAGGATCTATCTTATGAGGAGGAGCGAGTAGCTATTCTAGACCGGCATGTTCGACAATTGTGGTTGAAAAGTTTTCCTTCTGTGTGAGTTTAGTGGAGAGGTCAGTCTCCTGAGGCATCAACCTGGGAGTCCGAGTCTGACATGCGAAGCCGCTATCCTCATCTATTCCCTAACTCAGATACTTCTTTCTTTTGTCCGTTCGAGGACAAACGGTTCTTTTTAGAGGTGGAGAATGTGACGATCCAAAGGGTCATCACTTGTGAGTCTCGGTTATTTCGAGCTTCTGAGGCCTTGAAAACCTCAATTATAGTTGCCTCAATTTGCGTGCGTAGTTCGGGCGCGAAGCCAAATAAATTTTATGTTGAAATATATGAATTATGTGAAACGTTTGAAGAATTTTGAGATTAATATTGATATAGTTGACTTTGGTCAACATTTTTGGTAAATGGACCCGGACCCGTGATTTGACGGTCTCAAAAAATCCGTAGAAAAATGTGGAACTCGGGTGTATGCCCGGAATCGAAATTCGAGGTCCAGAACCCCGGTAAAAGAATTTTTCTGTTAAATTATTTTCTCAAAATGTTTAAGGAAAATGAAACTGAAATTTGATCAAAAGGTAATGGTATCGGGCTCGTATTTTGGTTCCGACGCCCAGTACAGGTCATATATGTTGGTTAAGCGCTTCCTGTAAAGTTTGGTTAAAAACAGACATCGTTTGATGTGCTTCAGCCTTAAATTGGAAAATTTGGAAGTTAAAAAATTTTGAAAGATTTCTTGAGTTATAAGGCTCAATTCATTGATTTTGATGTTATTTTGGTGATTTGATCGCTCGAGCAAGTTTCTATAATGTTTTTGAGTCAGTGTACATATTTTGTTTGGAGCCCCGAGGGCTCGGGTGAGTTTCGGATAGGTAACAGGATATTTTGGACTTAGAAAAATCTAGTATTATTGTTGGTTGCTGGTGTCTAGGTTTTTGTTCTATGCGATCGCATAGGCATGTCTGCGATCGCATAGAGTTAATTGGGAAGTCATTAATTTGTTCTATGCGATCGCATTGGTTCTTCCGCGATCACAAAGAGTTAATTTAGTAGCCATCAGTTTGTTCTATGTGATCGCATTACTGCCCCGCGATCGCATAGAGTAAATCTTGAAGTCCAGGAAATCCTTGTATGTGATCGCATTACTCCTATGCGATCGCATAGAGTAAAATGTTGAGGCCCAATTTCCTTCTATGCGATTGCATTACTGCTCCGCGATCGCATTGAGCAAAGTCTAGCCCCCTTCTTTTCTTCTATGCAATCGCATCCCAGGCCCTGCAATCGCATAGAGTAATTTCGCCTAGTAATTTTTAAGTTCTGAAAAACATAACAGAACGAGATTAAATCCTATTTCACCAAACTCTCTCTTCTCCAACAATATTTCTTGGCGATTCTTGTGCGATTTTTATCAAACTTTTTGGGTAAGTGATTCTTGACTCGTTTTCTTCATTTTCCATCAATATTGTTCAAATTCCTAGGCCTAAACATGTGTAAATGGGTAGAAAATTAGAGAAATGGGTATAGTTAGGGTTTTCAAAGAATTTGCGATTTGGACCTCATTTTGGGGTCGAACTTAAGAACAAATATTTGAACTCTTAGAAGGATGGGCGAGTTTATTTTGGTTTGAACCTCGTGTTTCGACCATGTGGGCCCGGGGTCGATTTTTACTATTCCGGGCAGAATATTGTAAAAATTATATTTGGCCATATGAACTAGTTGTTAAGTAGTATTGATGATATGAAATCAATTGTGTATAGATACGATTGAATTGGAGCCAAATTCGAAAGGAAAGGGCATTGCTACGGATTGAATTGACCGTGAACTTTGAGGTAAGTGTTTGATCTATCCTAGCTTGAGGGAATAGCAGTTTAGTTTATGTGCTAAATGTTACG